>PVLD010003138.1:83156-148783 GCA_004027595.1 Dinomys branickii
TTGCATGTCTGTATATGGGTCCATACATCTACAATTCGAAGATATCAATGGATAAAGCAACAACTACTGTTGAGACCATATCACCTTGTCTATAGATTAGTTGTGATTGTACTATTTTCTATGATAATGGGTGTCTGTTTGTCAATATGTTTTTGTACTTTTATGTTTCTAAAATAAAAAAAAAATAAATAAAATAAAAAAAATAATAATAAATAAAAATAAGAAAGGGTTTAAATAAATAAAAATATTGCCAAGAGGAGGGTAAAGTGTCCACTGAACGTGCTTATTGGAAACTTTAGATGTACTTGCACTGACATCAACATAATTCCATTTCTGTTCAAAGGAAGAAATTCGTCCTTGGTTTGAATACAGTAGGTTTGGGTGAATATCCAAGAATACATATATTGCCCAAGGAAAGCCTAGACACATACCAGGGTTTTTAACTTTGCAATAATTATCATGAAACCATCATTGTGGTTTATGAATAAGTCAGCTACAATTTGTATTTCAAAATCCCGTAGCTGTTTTCTGAAACTCCCTTCTGAAGTTTGAGGGAAATCATATAACCCTGGAAAATATGTATCATTTGCAAGTACATTAACTACTTAATCTTAAATCTCAACCATTTCCTTAGGAATGTAATAGAAGGAGGATACTTGCAATGACAGGCACATAAGAAGTTTCATGCCCCAGATTTTGAACACTAACATGAATACCTAAGCCTTTGCCCTTAAAAGGTAATTTGTTTTTGATGGAAACTCTTTTATAATGAGTCTACATTGTGTCATTTTTAAAACATGCTACGTGACTCTGGTACTATAAAAACCTCAGAAATATGCAAGTCTTCAAAATTCTATATGAGGATGTGTCTACTGAACTCTTAGAAAAGTGTTCATTTGTAAATACATTAAGTTAAAATATTTTAAAACTTAAATGTTATTTATACATAGTTCAACTTTCAGTTAATTTAACTCCTGAGAATTTGGTGTGTTCTGAGCCATGATAGTGCTCACGTTTTAAGAAAAAGATATATTTCTCACTTTGAGTATTTCTACAGAGCTTCTATCCATTGGATTTAGCTATAAAGCATCAGTCATTCCCCCACAGCCTAGGCTCTTTTTTTTTTTTTCTGGGAATCAAACTCATGACCTCAGGCTTGCCTGGCACATGCTTATGTCGCTGTGCTTTATTCCAACCTCAAGGTTCCTCATTCATTTGAGCCTTTATAGCACTTTCTCTCTGCCTGAAGTATCTGGGCCCCTCACCCCACTCCCCTAGCAACGTTAGCTCATCATTAGGAGGCCTGTTTTCACTTCACATCCCATGTAAACCCCCGTTACTCAGGCCTGGGGCATCTACTCTTGTTCTCATTTTCTTTTATTTTTCTGGTTTATTTTGGAACTGGGTATCAAACTCAGAACTCCACGCTTACCAGACAGGTGTCCTTCCACTGAGCTACATCCCCAATCCCTCTACTCTTGTTCTCCCATTTCAGAGCATCATCTTCTCCCTGTAGAGGAAGGTACCTCCTGGGGTCATAACTTGATGTTTACATGAATTTTTCACCGTTTTTGCTTTCTGAGGCCAGGGGTATATTCTATTGCTGAGCATTTAAAGATATTCATGTATGGATTGATTCAGAAATGATTAGGCTTTCATTCAAGGAGCAAATAGGAATTCTGAAAGACACCTTTTGGTATTGATTTTAATTTGAATCCCAAGTTGGAGAATAACACCATTATTATCGCTATTTAAAAAAAAAATCAGGGCTGAGAAACTTTAAAGTTGTTAATTAGGTTATCTACAGAAGCTCAAAGGGTATAATTATGCAGTCAACTCATTCCCTGATAATATTGCAATTGCATTAACAGAGTCTGTTCACGTCTAATCTCACTTCTGTAATCCAAACCACTAGCCTGCAAAATTGCCTGCCTGTAAAAATGCTGCTATGTCCCATTTGAACTTCCTGATTTCTCATGTCTTTATGCCGGGTATAAAAAAATGAATATTATGCAAGTACTTAACATCTGAAATGTATAGCCTGTCTACAATGATTTACAGGAAGTGGCCACCATTCCATGTCCTGCAATAATTTTCCTGACCTTCAGCCACCAATCTTTTAATATCTGATCCTTCTTGAAAACCCTCCGTACTTCTGCTTCCCCAGAACTCTCTCTACTTCCCCTCCTTTTCTTATGCACTTGACATACTACTTTATTCAAGAAGGAGCCCTAGTCTGCTTTCTCAAGTTGTACAGGTGCTACTCCACATGCGATGGCTGTGGTACAGCTCAGTAAATACATCATAAGCCAAAAATATCATAAATCTAAAATACTTTTAGAGGATTAAGGATGTAGCTCAAATGGTACAACACCTGCCTAATGTGCATAAGACCCTGCACTCAATTAACGGCATGGCGAAAAATGCATTGAATTCACTTAGACTATTGTTATAATTTGGATATACTTTGAGTGCCATACTGAAAAGTTCATGTGATAAAGGTTTGGTCCTTAAGGTGGTGATGTGGAGAAGTGGAAAAACCTTTAGTTTTTTTTTGTTTTGTTTTGTTTTTTTGTCTTTTTGAGGCAGAGTCTCTATGCAGTTCAGGCTGGCCTTAAACTCACTTTGTAGGCCAGGCTGGTGTCAAACTCACAGTGATCCTCCTGTCTCGGCCTTCCAAGTGCTGGGATTATGAGCATGTGTCACCATGCCTGGCTGGCAAAACTTTTAAGAGGTTGGGCCTAGTAGACAGTCACTAGGTCTCTGGTGGACCTGCCAGCAGAAAAGGTTACTGTAGCTATTAAGGGATTAAGATTAGTTCTCAGAGAGTGAATGGCTATAACATGAGGCCACTCCAAGCACTTCACCTCTTCTGCATGTAGCTGTTTTCTTTTTTGCCTTCCATCATGCTGTGACCCAACCAAGCTGTCCCTCATCTCATCCTGACGAGATGGACTGCCATCTTGGACTTTTAGTCTCCAAAATTGTTAGCTAAGTAAACTTTTTTTTTTAAATAAAAAGCACTGCATTAGGTATTGTGTTACAGGAACAGAAAAGTATGTAAGGCAATCACTGAACATTATGCTGTTGCACAGAGTACAGTGTACTGTTTCTCTTTATAATACCATGAACCTCATTACTACGGCTTACTGGATGTATAATATTTTCACATCATTATAAAATGAAAAAAATTCATAAGTTGAATCATTGGAGGGTGAGAAGTTTTAGTACTCTCACTTGTTTTTCGTTACTGTATTCCATAATATTTGTGATAGTTTATGAGTTTATTTAGTTATACATCCTTCATAAAATTAATGTTCATACAATTATTAAAGCTACATTTTTTAATATTAACATAGTTTTTTGTTTCAGATTACAAAAATAAAACAGAATGGCATTGTGTCACTATTTCAAGCATGATAGAAGCCTGTATTAACCAGACAAAATGTGTTCAATAATTCAGCACATCACTTTATTAGATCTAGCTAACATCCTCCTGATGGAAATATTTAACCCTATTCTACAAGTGTGGAAAATTAGGTGTAATGGTGTTTATATAAACAGAGAGAGTGAGCACCAGAACAAACAGGAGAGACAGGATCAAAGGTTCTCATCTTGGGGAATTTGGGGAGCTTATATTACATACTAAATTCAGGGCTTTCTTTCATACAAGCTGGAAATGGAAGACCTCTGTTGCATCACAACAGCTAACATCTATTGAATGCTTAATGTGTACAAGAATTTTTCTAAGAATTTTATGTACATTAACTCATTTAAGCTTTTAAAGGAAGTTGTACTAAATATGGGTGATGATCATCCCCATTTTAGAGGTAAGCAACTCCAACTATAGGAAGTCTTACATAGTCCTCTCTTTTCACTGGGTACTTTTCTTTTTTTAATTTTAATTTTTTTTTTGTCTTTTTGAGACAGGGTCTTGACACACAGTTTAGGCTGGTCTTGACATCACTTTGTAGCCCAGGCCTCCAACTTGAAGCAATGCTCTTGCCTCAGCTTCCTGAGTGCTGGCATTATAGGCATGTGCCACCATGCCCGGCTCACTTTTAATCAGAACAACATTCTGCAAACCATTAGGCAATAAGCAATAGCTACAAAACTACAAAAATCTTAAAATATGTGCACACTTTTCTCTGGAATGTACTCACTTTTGGAGTCTTGTAAAGCTGTTTCTCTAGTGCCCACAATATGTTCAATAGATATTTTCTGTCATAACAGTGAAATCATTTAGAGAAAACAAAAATCCTTGAAACCACTGAAACACCATTGAAAAAAATCATAGCTGACATGAAGCACCAGTAGAATGGCATTGTGTCACTCTTTCAAGCATGATAGAAGCCTGTATTAATCAGACAAAATCTGTAACCTAGGAAAAAGAGAGAGAATCATGTGTGAATGAATCAGTCCCATATTTCTGTGGAAGTATTTGGGTGCTGAGTATCACACAGGCTTCCCTGAAAAAAGAAATGAAGTTTCATGGTGTGTGTAGTGCCTGTCTGAAATACTGAAGTAATAAAAGCCAACTAGTGATTATTTCTAGGAAATGGGATCAAGCAGACCTTTAGGCCATGAATTATTTCACATTTAATCTGAAAGTCTTGTATACTCTCTAATGTTTCAGTTTGTTATCTATAAATATTTATATATTAGCATATATATATTACTTTTACAGTGCAAATCTAATGGTGAAAAATATACGATAAATCATATTGTTAATAAGTCTCAAATATATGTCCTATAACATATCAATCAAAATGGAGTAATTATAGAATGATGTTCAATGTATACCAGTTTATGAACATAATGCTGTATAGATAAAGGATAGTTTTGTAGCTCAAGGAAGGCTAAAATTAAGAATGAGAATAATATGTATCAGAAGTAATAAATCAGAAATTAAAATTTATTCCTTTATTGTCTGATTTGAACACATAGACTGCCTATAAAAAAAAGGAACCATCTGAGTGTATCTTTTGAAATAAAGTAGGTTGATGAGGCACAACCAATAGTTTTTCATTTTAATTGTTTATTAGCATATGTTCATAGTACATTAATCATAGGGACCGGGTGAGCATAGGGGACACATTGTAACTCCTTCCTTGGGCCTCTCTTACTTTCCTCCTGTCTTGTTTACTTTTGTCTTGTTGCTGAGACAAAATACCCAACACCCAAAATGAAGGAAGGAAAGGTTTATTTAGCTTACAGTTTGTGGAGGTTTCAGTCCATACTTGGCTGCTTCAGAGGCAGAGTGGCACATGGCAGAGGGCAAACTGTTCAGGGCAGCAAACAACCAGAAAATGTGTAGAATTGTAGGCAAGCAGCCTTTCTCTCCTCTACCTTGTAAACAGCCTGCCCCCACCCAGGGGGCTTGTAGCTCTCACACAGTCTCCATGCCCTCCTCTTCCACAGGCTCAGGCTGTATACAAAGTAAGCACCCTGGCTTCCTGCTGAATTACTTAGCTAACCTTTTAAACTTCCTGAATTAACATAATAAACAACATCCCAGAAGGGTAAGGGCATGTCCTTTTCACCCCAAGATCGACAACTGCTGAGTTACTCAGCCAAACCTCCAGACTCCCCAAGTTGACACAATGTATCAACTGTAACACCTCCCTCTTTCACTCACCTCTAGACTCTTTTCCCATTTGTACCAGATCTCTTTCTGTTTCCTATTATCTGCGCTTCATTTTGGTCTTTATACTTTGGATTTCTCTTAAAAGAGAAACTATATAATATTTACTGGCTATATCTTGTGTGTCTTATGCATTTTAGTTAAAATTATGGTCTCAAAGTGCATCCATTTTAAATGCCACTGGCTCAGAATAAATTCTTCTTCGGGAAGTAATCCATTTGTGTAAAAACTACATTTTCTCTATGCATCCATCGTTGATGTACATATAGGTAATTTCCAATATTTAGCTGTTGTGAATTGTGCTGCTATAAACATGGGTATGCATTTATCACTGTAACATTATATGTTTAACACTTTGGGGAAAATATCTAGCGTGGGTATAGCGAGGTCAGGTGGAATTTCTATTTTTACTTTGTTGAGGAATCTCCATGCTGATTTCATAGTGGTTATACTAGTTTAGATTTCCACTAACAATATAGAAAGGTCCTTTTCTACCTGCAACTCCTCCAGCCTTTGTTATTATTTGATTTCTTGATGACAGCCATTCTTTGTACAGTAAGACAAAGAATCTCAGTACTGTTCTAATTTTCTTTTCTCTAATGGCCAGAGATGTTGAATATTTTTCTTACATTTTCCTGCCATTTCTGTTCTTCAGAGACACAACTAGCCATTTTAGTTCCCTCTTTTCAACTGGTTCTTTTATTTTGAAGGTTTAATTGCTTTTTCATTCTATTTCAAATATTAATTTTCTGTCCAACAAGGGACTGGCAAATACTTTTTAAAACAACATTCTGTAGGATTGTGTCTTCCTTCTTTTTGTTGTTTTCTTCACTAGCCAGAAGCTTTTGAAATTTAACATAGTTCTGTGTGGATTCTTGGTGCTTTGTCTTGTGTGTGTGGAATTCTGCTCGGATGTCTTCATTCCTCACACTTCAGGAGCTTTACCTGTTTTATCTTCCAGTAGATTAACTGTCTCTGTTTTAATAGTCAGGTCTTTCATCTGCTTTGGCTTTGTTTTGGTACATAGTGAGTGTGGACACCATCATTTGCATCCTGGTAACCAGTTTTCCCAAAACCGTTTGTTAAAGAGGTGATCTTTCTTCCAGGTAGGATTTTTTGGCTCTTCAAGATCAGATGACTGAATGAAGGCACAGTTAACTTAAAGAACAGAATTATTCCAGCACTTTTTAAATTATGAGATAATAAGTGTTTAATATACTACATTATTTTTTCTATACAACATATCTTTGTATATCAAATAAATCAATAGTAAAGATTAATATTCAGTGATATTGAAAAGTATCCATGACTTATCCTGCTATATGAAAATGGGCATAAAAGTTACAAGTCCCACAAAATAGTTGTATTACATAAGACTTATGTGACAATCAAAGCATCTATATTTGTAGATCTACACACAAACTCAGAAAAAGCAACAATGGTTAGTGATCTCTGAAATGTAATTGTCTTTTTCCTTTACCCTCAAAGTGTTCTACAAATGTACAAAAACTTTTCTTCTTTGCACCTGTAACAAGCAAATGTACTAGAACAATGTGCTTTATGAAATGCTTAATAAGGAAGAGGTTGAGTTTGAAACCATGATGTATAGAATAATAAAATGGAACATCTTTCTCTGCTGCCAGAGTGTAGTCACTGTGTCTCTTACTCTGTGCTCACAGATGACTTCACATAGGTAGACGCCATCTTACAACTCCATATTGCAACTGCAGGAAAACACGCAGTGCTATGAATTTGCCCGGAGGGAAACAGCATGGTGGGTGTTTCGGTGGGATACCACCAGCACATTAGCTTTTGCTCTTCAGAATATTGGCAACAGAACTCAGGGAATTTGTTAATTAGCTCACATGGAGATCTGATGATCTATGAGATTCATTCCAAATCTGTAATTTTGTGGCTTTATGAATAATAACTAATAAAAACTATATGCTTTAAGCATCTAAGTGTACTGATCTCTCACGTTTTTCCAGGTAGTAAACTAAAGGCAATGCATGCTCATAGTGTTTCATTTTGATGCCCATGAGCTTTCCTATAAAGCACATTTTCTCTGAGCTTAGTATCCTGTTTTAAAGAGGAACAAAGTAAAATGTTAGGATCACTCACTTCTTAAACTGCCAGAAAGCTGCCTGAGAAAGTTCAGGATTTGATCTATTTTCCTACCAAACCTCAGTTTTTTACAACAGTTTTAGTTTGGACTTTGAGAAGTTCAAAGCCAGAGTCAACATGAGATGAATGAAACAGTTACGAGGTCCCTCAGTGCCCCCTGGTCTCAGGAGACAAGGCTTCCAGTCTTAGCGGAGAGCGGGGAAACGTAAGCATCTCTATCTCTGTTCTGGGGAACCGCGTTTTGCTTCCACTATCCATCACTACGAGAATATAGACTTCTATTTGGATGGAACGTTCATCCTCTCCCAAAATGTGGTTGTGGCTGTACTCATGCTTGTGAATGTGCGATGGGGAAAAAAATGATACTTAGCTACCATTTTTAAAAAATGGGTGCCTACCCATATTTCTGCTTTGCCTTAACTAATAATATTGCCTACAAAATGCTTTACATAGATGAACCACCCTCTCTGTTCCATTCAGTTCAATCTTTCCAGCCTTTACCAATAGGTAAAAATAGTCCTGGTTTCATTCTTCTATGTACTTATTAGATAACTTTACCAACTTATTTAGACACCCTCAGTCTCTGCTTCTACCTTTGAAAATGTGACTACAGCACATATTTTAAAGATTTGGAAGTGCTGAATATGTTAAATTTTTGAGAAAAAAGCACAGTATATTGTAGATAGGCTATAAAAGCTTCATTTGTTTTAACTAAATACAGTAAAGGAAATACACTTAAAAATGTAAAGTAATTAAATTTATTGGTCTCATTGTAGAGAAGCTGTTAAATATTACATGTTCATAGTAATGATCTAAATCCAATTTAAGGTGTCTAAAATCTATTACAGCCTTCACACTTACTGCATTATAAGAAAGAATACCAAGCCATAGACAGAAATTTTCAAAGATCTCAGATTATAAAATTTGCTATACTCAAAGTTAATTCTTAGAATAATTTTATCAATCCTCTTATAATAAAGACACAACCACATGTGATTATGCTGTCTTGTTCTTCTTATTCTTACCTCTACGTTTATTCATTTCCTTTTTCTTAAAATAATAATTGCAATATTTTCTGGCTATAACTATCTTACCATTCCATAAGTTACTTTCCTGTGATTATCTTTTGTTTTCCCACTGCCCTATTATCAAAGGTATGTATTCTGATATTCTCTTCTAAGGCAAACTCAGTAGTAGCCATAGCAATGGAGACTAACTTTCCACAAGTCTCTGGCTAAAAGTAATATACTTTAAAGGGAAAAATACCTTGGAAGATGGTAATTTGCTGAAAATGTACATCAGAAACCAGTAATGAAAGATGTGTCAGACTAAGCCTTTGGGCAATGCTGACTTTGAAATAAGTTTTATCTTTAAAAAACATGAACAGGCAATCACAGGATGAAAGATTGTTGCTCTCCAATATATTTTAGTATACATTTTTTTCTGTTCTTTTATGGGTTTTTGGCATTAAGCTATAAAATGCTATCTGCAAGTCAGTTTTTGGGTGAATTCCTAAAGGAAATCCACAAAATAAGAAACAGACAAGACCTTGTTGATTGGTTCCAGATCTGAATAGCATGCAGACTTCCCTTAGCATAAGAAGTTAAATGGAAATGCTGAATATTTATCATTTGTATCAACATTTTTCATCTTTTGGAATCTAAGTTAACTTCAAGGCAAAAGTTTAGTCCAAGTAAATGAATATAGATTCCAAAAGTGATGGACATAAAAGATTCAATTCCTCTGAGCTTTCTCATTTGCATTTTCCTGACATTATTTGCTCTAGTTAAGATTTATGAGACACTTAGATGAACGTAATATTTGGCTGAACAAATCACACTTAATTGTTGCCACAGCCACATAAGATATTTGTAAGAGAAACATTTTCACTGTGAACTGCCTCCCTTGGAGCAGCAGTCAGTTCCTGGTTAAAAGCTATGGTATTTGAGCTCGTTAAGCACGTATCTTTCTCCCATTCCATAGGGAATGAGCTGGGCTGTCTTTGCTCAGCACGTCCACCTGCACTTCGTTAGAGAGCAGAATATTCACATGCCACACCACAAGAGCCCCACAATGACATAACTCCCATTCAGAGACTGGCGTGACTGTGCTGGTCCCCCCACCCCCACCCTCCTCAGCTCTTGTATCACTAAGAATCTGGCAGTCAGTTCCGTCCTAACAGAGTTCACAGCATATATTGGTGGATTCTGGTCCACAGTGCATCTGCTTTAAGAATTAACAAAAGCAGTGTCAAGACAGTAAGGTAAGTGCTGTTTTAACTATAGCCTAGGGGATACTGACTGTTGGGGACAGCTGTTATTGTAACAGGAACAGAGAAAGTTCCACAGCAACTTTGCCAACTACTATTTAATAACACATTCATTGATATGATCGTTTGCTTTCATGTTTTGGATAATGCACTTTCCATGACTTATGTACTTCAGATAAATTCTATACAGCACATTCTGTATTGGTTGGCAAAGGAAACTATGAGATGTTTCAAGTTTAGAATGGGAAAATAACTCAACTAGACACTGGGAAATTAAACTGGACACAGTAGAAAAGTATGGGAATTAAAGTGTTTGTTATTTCTGCACATTAGTTATGTATGTTACTGTTGCTGGAAGCTAATACTGCTGCAAAGAGAGGTCACTTCAATCAGCTTGTAAAGTATTTTGCAATGAATATATTTTCAAAATTTGTTACAATAAACATTGTATGTTATAAAATGGGAGCTAAAGGACTAAACTATTTATGAATTGCTCATTCCTATTTCATTAATTTTAAAGATTTGAGGGGGTTTTGATATATTTTCAAGAAAACATATTTTCAAGAAATTCTGGGAAGTGATTTACTTTTTGAAAAAAAAGCAGTTCCTCTATAGCCACAGGTATTTGAATAAGTGGAGAAAAGTACAGCGTGCTTTTGCCTCATAGTAGAGACATTATATGATTACAAACTCTCTTTCAACGCAGAGTCCTAGTTTTTACACTGCCAAAAGCTACAGAAACATTTTTTGCCACTATTCAATACTAAGATTTTAGTTACCATGACTGCTTTGGTACTTATTAATGAATCAGAACAGATCTTTACAACACTAACATACTACAGTTTCTAAAGAATCCTAGGGATATATCAATGTGTTACTTTAGTGAGACACAAGAGTTGTGTCCAAGTCCTGTCAAATGAATCAAATGCAGCCATTATACTTTCAGGGGATAATGTCCTAAGATTCTGTGTCTTATGTTTGCAAACGAAGTGTTTCTAAAATCTTTCTTTGAGTGTTTCATCTGCTAAAGTAAAGTTCCTTACAATCCCAAGTTAAAACAAAGAAAATATATTTAAAATTTCTGATTCTCCCAAGTCCTACATATTCTAAATTCCCTGGTTCAAAAACCAGTACTATGCTTCTCATAGAAAAACATAATATTCTTGTTGTCTGTTGAAATATAGAACCACTTCATATTCATGATTTCTCTTACAGAGCAACCAAATTCTTTACTCTTCAAAAAATCTCATTCTTATATTCTAGTTTTCCTTTACTTAAATTGCCAAACTTGTACTTCTTCCACCTGGCTGAAACAGTCTTTAGTGAGTCTCAGAAACAGGTTTATCTAAAAATATAACTGTTAGAAATTCTTTAAAAATTTATATTTTCAGGGACATACTTTCCTATACAGTTCCTAAAGCTGCTATTGAAAATAAAATTTCCTCCTGTCTCCCATTGCATTCTGTGAGGCCTCTAAAATCCAAATATGTAAACCATGGCACCTTGAATTTTAGAGTGAAGATAGAGAATGAATGTTTTAGAAAACTAATCAAGACTAGGAAAATATATTCCTCTACCTTTCTAGACTTACACTTTCTTAGAATAATTGACCTTTCTCTTGTTAAGAAATATTTGATTTACTAAATTAATTTACTAAATGTCAGTTTCAGCATACTGTTTTGTAATCTGTTGCAAAGTGTGGAATGTTATACAAAACTTGAAATAACATGAATACACACCCACACTGGGAATTCTGTTCCCCCTCCTCAGAACCTCAAGAGACAAAAACCAGATGCTTTTACAGGAATGCACTTCCCTTTTCTCTTCCACCCCGTATATTATCAAGATTAGCTTTCCTGCAGGGCAAACCACTGACTGCCCATTTTCCCAGTAAGGATTTTTTAATGAGACATTTCAGCGATGCCAAATTGTAGGGTACATTGCTCCGTTTACAAATGTCCTTTAATTTCCATCTCTTCTTCTTCTGAGTCATGTTCTGCTGCAGTGTTCTAACATGATAGTCCATGGGCACTACCCAGAAGGACTCTCCTCTCCCAGGAAGGCATTTAAAGAAAGGACCTGGATAACCGGAGACCAATTATGCTTGGCTTGCCCAGAAGGGGGCGCAGGTGTACGCCATCTGACCCAAGGCCTGGTGTCCACACCACAGATACTCAGAGATCCCTGTCCTCATTCTTGGATCAAAAAAATTAAAGGCCGGTGAAGGCATTACTTTCTGATGCACCAGAAGACCTATAAAATAACAAAATGGATGATAGACTTTAACATTACAAATTCAATCTCATTTTCCTGAAAGTATATTACTTTACATTAATTTATATTTCCATTTTATTTAGGATTCAGAGTCTTTGCTGAAAATGAATATAGGAGCACTTACTCTCTTCTTGGCATTGGCCAGTAGTACCAGCCCGCATTACTACGATTATGATTACTACCCCTCCTTTTTGCGCTCTTCCCCGAACTGTGCACCAGAATGCGATTGCCCGGATAACTACCCCTCCGCCATGTACTGCGATGAGCTGAAGCTGAAGAGTGTGCCGATGGTCCCTGCTGGAATCAAGTATCTTTACCTTCGGAATAACCAAATCGATCATATTGATGAGAAAGCCTTTGAGAACGTCACTGACCTACAATGGCTTATTCTGGATCACAATCTTCTAGAAAACTCCAAGATAAAGGGGAAAGTGTTCTCCAGACTGAAACAGCTGAAGAAGCTGCATATAAACTACAACAATCTGACAGAATCTGTGGGCCCACTTCCCAAATCTCTGGAGGATCTGCAGCTCACTAATAACAAGATCACAAAGCTTGGCTCCTTTGATGGACTGGTAAACCTGACTTTCATCCACCTTCAACACAATCAGCTGAAAGAGGAAGCCATTTCAGCTGCTTTGAAAGGTCTTAAGTCACTTGAGTACCTTGACCTGAGTTTCAACCAGCTGAACAAACTTCCATCTGGTCTGCCTGTGTCTCTTCTAACTCTCTACCTGGACAATAATCAGATTAAAAACATCCCTGATGAGTATTTCAAGCGTTTTGGTGCACTGCAATACCTGCGTTTATCTCACAACGAGCTTGCTGATGGCGGCATACCTGGAAATACTTTTAATATATCATCCCTGCTTGAGCTGGATCTCTCCTACAATAAGCTTAAAAGTATACCAACTGTTAGTGAAAACCTTGAAAACTATTACTTGGAGGTCAATGAACTTGAAAGTAAGTAGAAAGTGGTGCTTGAGTTTGAGGCACACTCACATTGTAAATGTCTACCTTGTGCAACACAAACATCGTGTTTGACTCCACTTAATGAGAATGAATTAAAATGTAGACAAGGAATCCTTTTATCATATGTATAGAAACACTCTAGCTTTACGTAACTATTTCTTCCTTGCCTTTCTTTGGGAAGTCCAGGTCAAGAATTATTAAGATCATGGAATTTAATATCAAACTTTTTCAGGTTTCTTGTCTTGAGTTGATTAATGCTGTTGAATTATATCTTGATATCTATCTGTTATTGTCTATCTCATTTACCATTGAGATTTGTGTCCTACATTGACTTCTTGGCTGAGGAGGAGGAAAGTTTAGAAGGGGCGGAGCTACGGAGGATGTCAAGCTCCCTGCTTCCCTTCAGAGCAGAACATGTAGTATCATGGTCTTGGCTGACCTCTTTTCTTGGGGCTGAAGCTGTTACTCTGCTAACGTGACTATCATGCACTTTCATTATGTCTGTGGTGCGGTGTGTGGCCTTAGCAGTGTTCTGACGAGAACCCTGAGAAGATTAAGAAGGGGGAGTACACGATGAAGGTTTAAGATAGTTTATTTCTTTTTAAAGTCATAATACATCATCCTGTTTTTTTCCCACAACTCTTCCCTCAACTTGATATTTCCAGTTCTCCTTGCCTTCTCTTGTTGCCATATTTGGGTTTTTTTTCATGTATCTTCAGAATTGAGTTTTATCTGATATGCTTGGGTTGCTATACACCCTTCTGATCGGAGACATTTTTCAATTTAAGTAATACAGATTCAGGCAGGAGACTAAAAGTCACCATCCCCTACCTTATTCTCTAACAGAGTTTGACAGAAGAAAAATGTCATGATTCACTAACTTTGTTTTAAATGAAAGTCAATTAGATATTACAGATTCACACATAAAACAATTATATCTGAAACATAAACTATTGGAATCGAGCATCTTTATCCGATGAATGAATTAGTGGTATAAGAAAAATCACAGTGTGCCATAGGACTGCATTGCAATTCTGCAACCATTTTATGCAACGCCTAGTAGGATTAGGTTATTCTCATGGAGGAGATCCCGATTGCCAAATCAAACATCATGCGCTTTGTTGTATCTTGAAAATAGCCAAGATAAAATTCAGTACTGTTTGATTAGCATATGAATCACAGTCCAGCTAACATAAACCCCTGGAGTTGGCTCCAGTGTGAAATTCACTATGTCGCAATACATGATCTAACAGTTTAAAACTTTGTGGTTAGGAGGAAGGATATTCTGTCTAGCCAAAATGACACAAGGATTGAGGGTGGTTGAAAGCTGCAGAGATTCTTGAGGTCTAGGGTGGAGGGTAGTCCCGGGGGAAAGGCTCTTGCTTTCTTTGAAATGAGGAAGAGGAAAAATGAAGTTGCAAGCACAGTGGGTTGCCATAGACTAGCACTGAAGGATGGGACATAGCAAAGATATTTACAAGAGAAAGGCTGACAGCTTCTCAGTGCCAAGCTGATGAGAACCCGCAGTGCCTGGCTCACAGTGGTCACTTGAAAAAGTAACAGCAGAGTTGCTTTTCTTCTCTCCTTGTTATTGGTATTTAGTCATGTGTTCCTGTTGCTTTTCCTGGCATGCAACAATTTAGGTTATTTGCTGATAATAAACATGTACCCTAATTGTTCACATTCTCTTAATATAAACCAGGACCTTGAGATTCACTGTCTAATGTTACATTTAATGTCTGAAACAAGGGAGTACACGGGCATTCTCCAGTCTGCCTCTAGGATCTGGGTGACTAGTCCCAGAATGGCCTATGGACACCCAAATCGTACATGTCAAGTCCCTTGCGTACAATGACATAGAAGCTGCCCGAGATCTATCTACATATTCTCATTAAATTATGTCTGGATTATTTATAATACTTAGCACAGTGCAAATTCACTCTAAATAGTTGTTATATCCTTTAGGAAATAATGACCATTTAAAAATTCTATATATTTGGAACTGAGGCAAGTTTTTGCAAATAGTTTTGATCTGTGGTTTGCTGAATCTACAGTGTGGAACCTACAGGTGCAGGGGACCAAATGTACACCCAAAAGCAGTTTTAGATTTTGAGCCCTGAAACCCTTAACCTTAGCCACATGACAGACATTCTTCATATGAACTTGAAAAAGAGAAAAACTTTAAGGACTTCCATATTGTTTTCAATACCCTATATTCTAGTATTATTTGATGTGTTGTACATATATTAATATTCACATAACACACTGACATAGGAATGTATATCAGACAGGAAGTTCAACTAAGAATTCAAAGGTCACTCTGCTGAGGAGTAGCAGGGGTAGAACACTGGTAAGCCTAGGACCGCCATCTTTCTCCTGCTCCACATGGTCTCAGAGCTAGGTACCACAGAAAGAGCCTGGAATTAGATGGATGAGTTTAAGTAAGCATCTGATGTTCCACTGAAGCCATGGTTGACTAGTTTGAAACGTTAAAGACCATACAAGCTAAAGGATTCCATAAGGTTAAATTGACCTTAATTCTAAGGTATATAATGTAAATGACTTTTCTAAGTGGAGGAAGCCCTACTTGGTAATATGACAGACTTGAGGAATTTTTAAAAAAATGATTGTTTCAAGCCACTTAAAAATGATTAAAGAAGTTTTCTATTCTTTATTTTCCAGAGTTTGAAGTAAAGAGCTTCTGTAAGATCCTGGGACCACTGTCCTACTCCAAGATCAAGCATCTGCGCCTGGATGGCAACCTCCTAACACAGAGCAGCCTGCCACCTGATATGTATGAATGTCTACGTGTAGCAAATGAAATCACTGTTAATTAATACCTGCTCATTCCCTTTATATTGAGGTATATCCTGGAGTGATACTTCACGATTATTTTTTGTATGAAAGGTTTTCATACTATCCATTTTTGTTGCTGTTTGTTAACTCCATTAATTTTAAATTCTGAAGAAAAATGTTTTGTAAACATTTCCTACTTTTATTTTAAAAGATGAAAAGCAGGCCTATTTCATCAAAATAACACACACACAAACCGACATGAAACTCAATTCTTTGTTTGTCAATGTATTGTTTTCTGTACCTATATTGTCCAAAGATATGCAAAGCCTTTGGCATGGAAGTCAAACAAGTTTTATAACTTGTAAGTGTTATTGTACTCAAATCATGGGTTAAATATGTATGGATATTTGCCACTTTGATCCAGATTTTCTTACTATGTTCAAATTTGTGTCAGTGAAAATAGGTGGCAGAATCAGAGGTCAGTAATTTTGCAAAATACTAAACAAAATTTATGAAACCATATGCACCTACACAAGTATTGTCAGTGTTAAGAATTTACCTATTTACACAGCAAAACTTTTCTACAATTTATTCTGTCATGTATGTTTCTTTTTGATTATTCGCATGTTGTGTTTAACAAGCTAATAGCAAAATAAAACATAGCAAATGGCATCACTGTGTCTGACTTCTCATGAAATTCATGTCTCTCCTATACAAAACCCATAAATGAATATATTAAAGTTCAAAAGACATCTTTAGCCTGAAATTTTTTAGCAATGGGAACATGGGATTTCGCCCTAAATTTATTGTCTTCTACATGCATATATGTCACAGCTTATTCGGTATTTTCTTTTACTTTCATTCTTATCATTTTTACCAGGTCCTGCGCAATGGTATTCATTAAACAAGAAGGTACTGTAAGATTTTAGCAATCACTCTTTGGTTGGGCAGCAAAAATGACTGAGAACTCCCAAGACTAAAAATTTTGTATAAATATAAATCTGCTGAATATAAGACTTTAAAAATCATTTTAAAAATTAACTACATCCTGAACCCACTGCATTTAGAGCATATGTTCTGAATTTATAATCTGGTAATAACAGTTTTTATCTTTCTATATTCTGGGTACTCATCGCTCTGTATAATGGGAAATATTAGGATATATAGTTTGTGAAAATGATTTCTGTTTTCCTAGGTCAGAATAAAGCCAATTTGTTGTCAAATGGTATGCAGGTAAAAATATACTTACCCCGTATTGGTGACTGTATAGTCACTTATGCATCACAAACAAAAGAAGCATCTCTTCAAAGCATGATATGCTTTAACAGAATATTTTCAGTGACCTCTATCTTATGGTAAAATCCCTTATCACCAGTGGACCATCATCAAAGAAGGCTGAGTTCACAGGCAGATGTGTGAGATGAACATTACATTTGGCAAATTGTGTATTCTTTATTCTCATGTGCTTTCTACATAAATTTACATTCTTTGAGCTGTGAGAACACTCAAGTCATTTCCTGGTACAAACTTAAAATTTATTTTCTCTACACAAAACAATATAATGGAAGAAATAAAAATAAATTTCTTTCACTATGTATAAAACTCATCATCATGCCTTGGGCATGCAGTTATAAGTAGGTAGTAGGAAAGATGCTATAAATTCTCCTCAATCAGGATGGGATGAATATAAATAAGATTTGTCTCCATACAGCTTAGCAAAATATCTTCTCAGTTCGCAGTCTGTCTTCATCTTCACAAGCCTTTAACTTATCTTTATCTGAAATCCTTTGTTGTGCTTAAGTCTAAAGAGTAAAACTATAACTCAAAATAGCAATTCCACTGGTTAAGTTCAACTGGAAAGGACCAGTGTAAGTTCAAAGTGATATTTTCTGGTGGAAGCATTCAGAGAAGACACCAATCGGTCCCAGTCTAGTGACAGCTCCAGAGCCCTGGATCTGTCTTGTCATGGAACAGTTGCAGAAGAGAAGCTGCCTGCTTATTCCTTAATCCCTGGACTGTTTTAGTTGGGGAGGGAAGGAAATCTGGAAACTGATTTACCTGTTCATTCCCCATCTCATCTCCATTTCACTTAGACTAATGTTATTTAAAGTTTCTAGTGCACAACCAGCACATTGTAATGCTTTTACAAATGCAGATTTCCAGACAAAGTACCCCAGACCCGGTAAGTTAATCAGTACAGGACTCCACATTTCAAAACAGCAACCGTGAGCAATTATGATGCTGGTGCTCAAATGCTCTGCATTTTTTAAACACTGGCTTAGCATGATATTATGGTCAAACTAATGAAATCCCAAATGATGAAAATGCAAAAAGCCCTTTTCTCTAGAGAACCACAACAGAAAGGAACAGACTGTTCATAGCATACATACATTAAATACATGTGTTTTTCATATTCTGATACATTTAACCTCTCTGATCCTCAATTTCTTCATTTTAAGCAAGTAATACAATTTTTAGTTTCATAAAGATAGCATGACAGGGGCTGGGGATATAGCTCAGTGGAATAAGCGCCTGCCTAGCAGGCACAGGGTCCTGAGTTCAATCCCCAGTACCGCCAAAAAAAAAAGAACAAAAAAAAGAAAAAAAAAGAAGAAGAAAAAGATAGCATTGACATTCATGGCGCTGAAATGGCTTGTGAGTTGCTTGATAGTACTCTTCACCTGGCTATAGTCTTTTTCTCTCTGACGTGTTTATTTGTACTCTGTGCTAACAGATTGCTTAGAATTCACTCTGATTAATTTTTCAAGAACTTACCAAGGAAAATGATCATAAACAAATGACTTTAAACTTGGAGGAGGTTCTCTCAACTTCTGAACCAACAATGATTTTGTCTTTTTGGTGGATAAACTCTCCCCGAGTGGGTTATAGCCATGCTGCATAAAAGATTATTTCTCTCCAAAGACATTCACTGAAGATTTAACTAGTCTCTGATGTGAGGAAGCAGTGGAAAAATGAGCAAAGTGTCTCTTTCTTCTCAGCATCACAATTTGAAAATTAGGACTCTGTGGGGCATTTCTGGTGAAGGAAAATTCTAATGTCCTCAGCCTCTGAACTTTCTGAGGAATCATCATGCTCTAATAAGTATAAAAAAAGACACATGAATAATAGACCACTAAATGGGTCAAAGGAATGTTGATTTCTTAGTTAAATGTTTTCCTACTGGTAATAGCTATGTTTTCAGAAGTTCTGGAGAGTTTACAAGATTGGATTTAGAAAGAGCTATGAATTCTTTTTCTTGTGATCCTTTACATTTGGATCCCACTTTTCTATAGCTGTAATTTTATCATAATGATAGACTTAGATTATTTTTTGGTTGGATCTTGCAATCATCATAAATACTTGCCTAACATTTTTTCACAAGTAAAAAGAAAATGCTCATGGTATTTCAAAGGAGCCCCAAGGCAACTTTACCATTGGAACTAAAAATGCTTAAAAAGTAACAATAGCATAAGATAGACATGCTGGAAATATGTCCCCAAAATAATTTTTATATGACTAGTAAATTATATTTATCTATTCACTCATGCATTTCATGGGTTTTGTTTCCAGAAAACATATCAGTAATTGAAATACACATGTAGAGGAAGTAAAAATTTAGGCAACAAAAATGCATCAGTTCTAATCTAGTTAATATTTTATGACAGCATTTCACTTCCACTGTGCAGTAATAGCTCCTTTTTCAAATTTTGGTTTCCCGGAAAGTACCCTGTACATTTGCAGCTTGCTCCCATACAGTATCCCTAATATCCTATAAGAAAAGAAAACATTCTATGTTTTAAAACATTCCAGAGTCTTAGCTACCTACCCTCCCCTTTGGATTACACTTTCAGTAATCCTCTTTGAATCTCACCTGCCACCGTTTTCTTCCTACAGTTGTTCAATTTTCATGTAGGTTTCTGATGATTATCCAGTTTGTCCTAACTTCACTCACACTGTTATGAAACGATTTTCCAGTGTGTGAGCTACTCCTTCATTATCTCCTATTTAAAACTACTCAAAACATGCACCATTCACACCTGAGGAGCCTGGATGAGAGCTGGATGTGACCTAGGGGCCTTGTTTGTTCATCGGAGGAACAGACGAGTTCCCCAGGACGTGGAAGGCCCTTTCAGGCGTCGCCCATTGCTAGTTCTGTGGCTTCATCACATAGCACAGCTTGCCAGTCCTCCTCGTATACCACAGCGAAATATTTGAAGTGTTGCAATGGGTATTGCTCTAGAATCTATGAAAACTCTTTCTATTCTTCCTGCAACCCCTTTATAGCCCCAGTGCTTGGAAACGTTCTCATCATTCAAACGTCACCTTAAGCTGTCCCTTTGGCAGAGTGACCCTACTGAACTTCAGCAAGCGAAATTGATATCTTTCATTGTAAGAATAAAATTCTTTATTCCAAAACTAGGACTTAATAGTTTGGTATAGTGGGAACTACTTGTAATCCCAGCACTCAAGAGGTTGAAGCCACAGGAATGACAGATTAATTCCAGAATAGACTAAAAGTGAAACCCTATGTTTAAAAAGATAAATAAATAAATATAACAAATATAAACAAGAATTTTTATCAGAAATTTAAGTTCCATTAACAACCTTGTACACTGTACCTTCACCTGTACCTTTTCTTTATTAATTCATTTAACTATATTTGGGCACAATTTTGTGGATTAGGCCAACAAGTTTTTACTCTAACAAAGCTGAAATCCTTCAGGAATTATAGTGGAAAGGCAGATGCTGACATTCTCTAACATGGCGTCAAGTAGCAATAAGTACTGTGAAGGAGAGTACACTACCTGAAGGAATGAGAGGGCAGGAAGGGCGGTTCTTTGTGTTTTTTTTTTTTTTTTCGGTACTGGGGATCGAACTCAGGACCCTGCGCTTGCTAGGAAAGCGCTTATTCCACTGAGCTATATCCCCAGCCCCAAGGGCGGTTCTTTGATTGGATGGTATGGGAGGGTGTTCTGAGGAGAACCCTTCAGTGTAATGACCATGTTTATTTAAATCTGAGGATATTGGGATAATACAGGATACATTCTTCACGGATTATTTTAGCTCAAGTAATATTCATAGGACACATTTCTTACTTAGCAGGGAAGAATTACCAAGATCCAAGGCCAGCCACTGGAGGCCAGTCTCTGCTTTCCCACTCTGTGCACTAATTCAGCACTTTTCCATTTCAGCAAGGTGCGTAACTGTGCTTACATGTGCATCCACAACCCTCATCTTTCAGGGAAACTCGGACCAGGCTGGGAACTCTTACGATGTGTCATTGAAAACTCTTGGTGCATGAAGACTGTACTAGGGAAAAAAAGACCACAGAGGTCAGTATTGAAATGGGCCTCTTCGGGCAAGTTCCTGTACAGTTGCTTCTGCTTTTAATTCAGTTTAACTCATGGACTCATCTACTTTATTTGTCTAATCCATTTTTTACCAAGGTGGAGATCACAAGGACAAAGTTCAAGCAGATGGCGTCACCTGTCCAGGTGTGTATGCGCATGCAAAGACACATTGTGAAATGGTTGAAGTTAACACATCCATCACCTAACATTGTTATCCTCTTTTCTTGGGAAAACATTTAAGATCTAGTCTGTTATCACATTTCAAGTATACAGTACCTTATTATTGTCAACTACAATAACCCCAAGTTCTTGAAAATTAGCTTGTTTCTTTCTGTGATTCTAAAATTCTAGTTTTTTAGGTTCTAGAAATAATTGACATCATGTAGCGTTTGTCTCTGTATTCTTAAATTGTTTCAATTAGCAGAAAACCTTCTACGAGCATGCATGACGTTACAAACGAGATCCCATATCTTGATTACAGTGGAGAATGCCGCAATAAACAGAGGAGAGCTGATATTTATTTGTAATGCTGGTTTCAATTCTATTGGATGTGGTAGCTCCACTTTTAAACTGTTGAGAAACATCCACAGGGCTTCCCATATGCCTATTCTAATTTACATTCCTAGCAACCGTGCCTGAGTTTTCCTTTTCCCCATGTCCTTTCAACACTACTTATGTTTCATCTTTTATATAACAGCTGACCTAGCATTTGTGACATGACAGTTCATCGTGGCTTTACCCTGAATTTCCCTAGGACTAGTCATGCTGCGCACTGGTGTTCATATATTTGTTGACTTTCGCACATCTCCTTTTTAGAAAAATCTATTTAGTCCCCTCTGCCATCTTTCAAAGAGTTATTTATGTTCTTGCTATCAGATTGTTTTAGATATTAGATAGTGTTTAATGAACCTTTTTTTCAGATATTACACATTTTGGAGGTTAGCCCTTTAACAGGTAGATGGTTTGCAAATATTTTCTACCATTCTGTAGTCTGTCTCCTCATCCTGTTGACTCTTTCTTTTACTGTGCAGAAGCTGTTTGTCTTGAAGAAATCCCATGTACATATTCATGCTATTCTTGAGAGGAATTTCAGTGTTACCTGTGAAATCATTGTCAAATTTAATAGGAAATATCTGTTCTTCCATGTTTTCTCCTCCTACATTTAAATATTAAAATTACATTTACATTTAAATATTCAATCCAGAGTTATTTCATTTTTCTATATATTGTGAAATGAGTCCAATCTTACTCTTTGCTGGTGAATATTCAGTTTTCTCAACGCCATTGAATAAAGACATTGTGGCCTCTTTGTCAAAATTTAACTGAGCAGAGTTGGACATGGTGACATACACCTATAATTCCACTTCTTTGGGAGGCTGATGCAGGAGGATATCAAGTTTGAGAGCAGCCTAGGCAACTTACTAACTTAGTATAAGCCTTTCTCAAAATTGGAAGATGTAAAAAAAATGGCTGAGGATGTAGCTCAGTGCAAGTGCTGTGTGTTCAATCCATAGTACCATGGGGAAAAATTTGCTGCCATATATCTGATTGGTTAGCTATGTTTAGGATATTTTTCTATGAGTATGAAAAAGGGCCTTTGAAATTTTGATGCAGCTTTCCTAAGTTACTGGACTGCTTTTGGCAGAGGACATGTTAGTAATATTAAATCTTCTGATCCTTGATTAAATTATATCTGTCCATGTATTTCTGCCTTTTAAAATTTAGTTTCTATTTTATAATTTTGGTCTTTGACATCCTTAGTTACATTTATTCATATGTATATCAACAAATATTTTATCTAAAAGTTATTATAAGTAATACTATTTTCTTGATTTCTTTTGAGGGTCATTCTTTCTTAGTGAGCATATGTCCCACTAAGTATTGTGCATTGATTTTTGTATCCTTCAATTTTATAATTTGTTTACTTGTTCTAACAGTGTTTTAGTGGAATCTTTAAGGCTTTTTACATAAAAGTCATGCAATTTAGGAACAAACATTTTTCCTTCTTCCTTCTGTACTTGGATGCTTTATTCAAAATACAGTTGTTCTGGGTAAGACAAATAGTGCTATACTGAATAGTAATGATGACTCTGGATATTCTTGTTTTATTAAATCCATTTTTATTAAAATACTCACTGTCCTTGGAATACTATGTAGAAAGATATCTATCTATTAACTGATATGTAATGTCACCGAACCTTGTGGCTAGATTGTCAAAGCATATTGTAAATATCACTTCTGCTCAAACTGCTCCTATCTGCCACCATGTCTTTTCTGTGTTACTGTAGTAGCCTACTAACAGGGTTTCAAAGTGGATTCAAGAGTAGAATCTCACAATTTACACTCACATAAAGGCAAAGTAAATCTTAAAATGCATAAATCAAATCATCTGTGTCACTTTAATATTCAAGATACCTTCTCCTCAAACAATATTTGAAGATGACCTGGAAAGTCATTTTCCCTAACTATTCTACTGGCTCACTTCTTTCCAAACAAATAGTTCTTTGAACTGCTTCTTTAACCTGTCCAACATAGTGTTCTTCCAGGTTCCTTTACATTTACTTCCATTTGTGTGTTAGAATTAAATATAGTTCATTTTCTTACTGAATTCTGTAACAATATGTTACAGAAGACTTTATCAGGCAACGCCTCGTTGCTGTCTTCTGTTTGTGCTCCTTTAGTTCTGTTTGTTGGTGTTTTGTCTAATATACATTAAAATCTGACCTTACATTATGCACAGTCCCAGGCAAGTATTATTTGTGTCACCAAAATTAAAGGTGATCCCACAAATACTCCTCCCCTTATCAAGCTCTAACTCTAATATTCAGAAGAATGCCTACAATGAGTATCTCTTCAATAAATTTTGTTGGATAATTAACCAACCTTACATTTATGTAGCATTTTAGAATTCATGGTATACTCAACTCAGCTGTATATGTTCATTGACTCTTTCACAATCTTTTATGGATCATAACTTAAAAATAAGGAGATAAAATTATCTGCTAACAAGACATAACCATTGTGTTGCAGAGATGATGCTCTCAAATCCTTTCATTATTGCTTTCACTGGTAAAGTACTTCCTTAATTTCAGTAGTCCTGCAACTAATGCTTGATTACTTAAAATGATGATATAGAATACAGGTCAAATAAAAATATAATCTCTCCCTATAGTTATTGCAAAATGCTGAGTAATGTATTAAATTATTGAAAGTCTTTTAATGCAACCTATAGGTCTATATTCAAGATCTTGCCAGATCTTGACTTCCATTTGGTACCGTTAGGTTTTCTTAGGTTGCCTTTTGTTTTTAGAAATGGGGACACAAACAACTTTTCAATTTTGATGTTCTAAGTGATATATGGATAACAGAATTATCATACTTATTTTTCATATTATGATATCCAAGATAGCTTATGAAATGCAATAACATGCCATGATAGAGATGAGTTTGTAGTGACAAACTCATGAAAACAATTAATTTGGGGCCCCATATCACAGTGTATTAAAAACTGAACTCAGAATAGCTCACACACTTCAAAGTCAGAATTAAAACTATAGAAATTTATAGAAACTTTAGAGCAAATCACAAGAATAAATCTTCATGACCATGGGTCATAAGATAGTATATTACCTGTGTCCCTAAAGGCATGAGTAATAAAAAATTTTACTCCATCAAAATTTGATTTAAAAAAAGATCTTTGTGTTTCAAAGGATAGCATTAAGAAAGTGAGGTGGTAATTAGAAGTATTTATTATAGAGGATGGGGGAAATATTTGTAAACCATATAACTGATGGGAATTGCACACAAAATGAAGATATACTTAAAAGTCAACAATATACAGAATCAAAAATTTAACATATATCTCTCCAATGAAGATATAGGAATGCCAAGCATATGAAAAAATGCTCAACAAAATTAGGCCCTAGGAAAATGAAAGTCACAATGAAATATGACTTCATACTGATATGAATGGTTAAAAAATGAAAAAAAAATATTGATAAGAATTAAAAATTTGCAACCTTCATGTTGGGCTGGCCGTGTTATCAAATGGTACACCCAACCAGAGAAAGCACTTTGACAGTTACTTGATACATTAAACACAGAATTAGCCTATGACCGTGCAGTTAGAGAATGTGTTCATGATCTACAAGATATTTAAGGGGCGAAGTTATGCAGTATGTTGCTAAACAAGATAACATGAAACAAATGAAGACATAAAAGGTTGGAAATGCTTTTTACTGATTTACATGCAGACTATTAATTTTGTTTTTTTACTTTGACCAAATACCTGAGAAAGTCAATTTAGAGGAGAAAACTTTGGCTTCAGGTTTCCAAGGTATCTGTTCCTGGTTACCAGCTCCACAGCAGAAACACCCTGATAGGAGGCCCTGGCTGATAAACTCTTGGTGCCAGGAAGCAGAGAGTAAGGGCAGGACCACACAGGAAGGGGTCATTGAGGAAAATCCAGTATTCAGGGTCACAGCACCGTGACCCTCCAAGACACACACCAAAGCATGCTTGAGTATTCTCCTAGGCATTTCTCAGTCCAGCTAAATCCACAATCAAATTTGCCATCATATGTCTGTTTCTTGTCAACTTGACACACAATCACATCTTCTTAAACCATACTTAAAATAAGCAGAATGACAAGGTCATAATTCCACCTAATATGGTAAAATTATCCTACCTATAACTGAAAGAAAACTGACTTCTTTCCCCAAAGTCAATAATTACACATCTGCCCAAAAATACAAGTCCAAATGTCCTTGAGACACAAAGACCTGTGTAAAAAACTGTATCTCAAGTTACAGCGGCCCAGAGTAAACACCCCATCCCAAAAGAGAGATATAATAGAAAGACATTGGACAAAAGCAAGTCCAAACCAGAATGACAAACATCAGATCCTGTACCATGGAGAAAGTCCAGCATCAAGGAAATGTAATGGGTTGTGCGCTCTGAGCACTTGGGAATTTCCACTCCACGGCCTTGTCGCTGCCAGTCACATGGCCTATTTTGCAGGATGGCTCTTCTCCTTGGCTCAGGAGACATTCTATATCCTGGTTTCCCCAAATTCCTGTGATTTCCATTAAGGCTTCAGCTTTATTATCACAGCTTAGTATATCACCCTGTAAGGGACTCCTGTCTGTCATTTTGATCTTGTCACATATTGCCTGGCTTCCCAGCCTTCCTTTGAAATCTGGGTGACAACCTCCATGATGCCAAAACTCTTGCACTTTGCAAGCTGGCAAATGATCCTGATGAGGATGACACCAAGCTCTGCTGCCAGTGTTATAAATTAGGAAACATCAGATAAGTGAATGTTTTAAAGCCTTTTAACTTTAGAAATATGGATCAACATACTGTTCATTTTTTTTTCTAAGCTAATTCTGTACAGTAAAATTTTCAGATAAGGACAATAAAAATGTTCAAATTAAACACCAATAGAATTTTGAGAAACAGACTAAGGAAAAGTAACTATGCATCCATCAAATAAAAAATAAAGGCAATGAAGAAGAGAGAAAAATAAAAAAGAGTATAGATAGACATAAAAAGTAAGATGGTCTAATAAAACGCAAACATATTGGCATTTATAATGAGACCAAATTCATCAGCCAAATGCCATACAGCTTGTTAGAACAAGGAAAAGTAACATGGAATAATTGGGAACAAGGTATAGTAAAGAAACAATTAGCAAAAGGTCCTGCAGATAAAATTCACTTTCACATAAAACAGATAAGTTGAAAAGGGCCACGTGATGCAACATATCCTTAAAGATAGCAGAAAAATAGAACAATTTTAAATATATTTGTAATGGAGATCATATAAAACCATACAAAGCAAATTAAAGAACTAGAAAATTGATTTTTGTCATTTTTAAGCATTTCTTTAAACTGTTAATATTCAAGCCGTTGAAAAATTAAAAAGTATATGGAAGGATATAGCTACAAAATTTTCAAGTTTGATTTAATGAATACAGTCGATATACAGCAAAGTGAAAGCTTATATTCTTTTCCATTTCATGTGTGATATTTGCAAAAATCAATTTTAAGTTAGGTCCCAAAACCAAGTTTGTCTCAACCAATTTCAAAAAATAGTTCATGAATGAGATTTTCATTCCATAAAATTAATTAGAAGTTGACAAAACTTGTGAGATAATTTACATACATTTGGAAGTTTCAAAACATAATTCTGAAACTCTTATGAGTCAAAGAAAATACAAAAATAATTTAAAACACAATGCAAACACTAGTGAAAATATTGTATGTCTCAATGTGTCTGGTTCTGTGAAGGTGATAATTCATGAATGATTTGTAGCCATAATCCAGTTATTTAATTGGAGATCAAGGCAACCAATGTTCAAGTTAATTGAGGATTATGTTCTTTAAAATCTAGGATGAAAAAAGATATTAAGTATCATTTCTATTCAATAACTTAATGGTAAAATTTGCCAGCAAATAGGCAAAGAAAAATAAACAGGCTTTATTAAGAGAAGGAAACAAAACCCCAAGTTTTTTACATCATGTGATTGTCTACCCAGAAAACACAAAAGGCTCAAGTGTATTATTAGAAATAATAAAAAGGTGTCATTTATTTACTTACTGAATCTCAGATTAAAAGCCTGCATGACAACTAACCTTGATTGTCAGTTTGACTGGATTAAGAAAGGCCTAACAGATTAATTCAGCACATTTCTGGAAGGTCTGCAAGAGTGTCTCCAGAGATGATGGGCATATAGATTTGAAACAGAGGTGAGACCCACTTTGTCTCTGGGTGGCACCATCCTCCAGCCTTAGCCTGAAAACAGGGAGGACGTTGGCTTGGGCTGGGAGCTTTATTCTGTTTGTGCATGTCATCTTTTGCTGCCGGCATCACCTGTGGACCTCAGATTCTAGCTTCTTCAGCTGTTTATGCCAAGCACACGAGTGAGTCTCTGGGGACTTTCCAGGTCTTCAGCTTCAGAGTGACCCTCCATTCGATCCTTCCAGTCTGAGGCTTCCGGCTTCTTAGCCTAAGCAGCTGTTAGACCCTGTGGACTAGATCACTTCAGATTACACCTATGCAATACATCCTACAGATTATACTCTTTGAGGGGACCCTAAGCAATGTGGCCAAATATTTGTATGCAGTGATGCTGGGCATGAGATATATACTTCTGTCTGCATGGATTTCTCAGGGGAAACACTAGAAGAAACCAAGATATGGAAAAGAAAGAAAAGAGACTTTCTGTATAATTATATTTCATACTTAACTAATTCTAAAATTTGTGTGGAAAGCAATGGACAAAAATAACCAAAACACACATTACTAATGATGGAGGACTTGTCCTACTGTAAAACTGAAGCCTCATAGTAATTAACATGAGGTGATGCTGTCAAGGAAAAAGAAAAATCATCCAATAAGGTAGCCCAGCAAACCTATTACTGTAGTTTAACTTGGGCAAAAACACAGACTTGTCATTCTAGGCAAACATTGCCTGTCACTAGGGAGTGGTGGAACAAGTCAATAAAAAAAAGAAAATGCAACCTGTGAGAACGTGGGATACTCTTGGGTACCTACTCCATCTCACACACAGAATCTGTCTCTAGCGGGGCTTAAATATAAAAAGACAAAACTTCAAATGAACATACTTCTGATGTAGTCAGCAATGAGTTCTTAACTCAGACAAGGAAGACATTAAGGAACCTAGCTGCATCATTCCTGAAATCTTCCATCTCTCCAAACTATTATAAGAAGAACAGAATGAAGAAAACACAAATTGAAGAAGATGTTTACCACATATATAACCTACTGGAGATTAATAATAACAACTAGTAAGATGCTAGACATTCCAATTTTAAATAAAAAAAAAAAACAAGAACAAAAGTATATTTAGGTTAGAAATGGTAAAAATATAAATTAAAATCACACTTGATCAACAAAGTGAAAAGATGCTTCAGGTAGGAATTAAATAAATGACAACTAATTCCACAAAATTATATCATGTTCGCTTATTTAATTGTCAACCATTTAGAACTCTTTCAATTAAAGGATTAAAGGAATTATGAAATCCTTATCTGGTATGAATTAATACAACTGCTTAATTTTTGTCATTACTCTCTCACCCTTATGCCCCCTGCTGCTCGCCAGCCTGATACGAAACTCTGAGGTGAGCTTTATGTTGTCACATCCTTGATTGTGCTTTTTTTGTAATTGGCTCATCTGAAGAGAAAAAGAAATATTTTATCTTCCTGCTCTAGGTTCATAAAGCTCATAGTTCTGATACCCCCCAATCTAGCAACTACCCTTCTATGGCAGGTTTCAAACCCTAATATGCAAACACATTGGACAGGGACCTTGTCACTTTGCCTTTCTCAGGGGACGGACAAGATATCAGTTTTTTTTATTTTATGGTTGCTAGGAATTGAACTGCAGACCTCATGCTTGCCAAGCAGGCGCTGAGCCACTGAGCTATATCACCAGCCCTAAGATACTGGTTCTTAGCCACCTCACAGGCGATGCCCATGTGCTCAATGAGCCAATATTGAATTAGCAAGGGATACCCAACAATATTATGCGCATGTGCAAAAGAAAACATAGATAAGGTGACAGGTAGATAGATAGATATAAATATCTCATCCATAACATCCCTCTAAAACAGCAAACAGAAAACTCGCCACTGTCCCAATATGCACCAATAGGAACATTCATAAATTATCTTACCAGATGAAATATTGTACTACAGTATAAATGACTGATTACTATAACAAGGATGAATCTTTGTAATAGAATGTTAAGTAAAGGCAATTTTGAGATTACTAGTTTTGATTTTTTATAAAGTTCAAAGTTAGGCAAATTAAGATACTCTGATAGTTTAGAACGTCACATATAAATATATATGTGCTGGGGTTTAACACATATCACCTTCAAGTGGAAAACCTCAGCATTTGAGAGAAGAGGACAAGTAGGAAGGTGACTTACTCCACCGTCTTCCCTGAAGCAGCCTCCAAACCTGTGAAGCATTTTCTGATCTCCTCCTGAGCTGATCCCAAGACCCTCATTCAAGAAGCTCCCCACCTGACAGATAAAGAGCTGCAGCACGCAAATGTGGAGAGGAATCGGAAAAATCAGGTCTCACTGTCACCTGGTTTATTACCATGAGATCATACACTTTTATCCTATATATTCCTCGGGATTGTCTACTCTTAATCAAGCCTAGCATGGGAAATGCAAAACTTTATCCATGTTGTCCAGTTCTGTAGTACATAGGAAGGCTCCTGGGTCGTGTAACATTCGTATTAAACACCTACGGATGCTTTTCTCTTATAATCTATCTTTTGTTACAGGAGCTTCTGTCATGAACCTAGAGCAGGAAGGAAAAATATTTCTTTTTCTTCATATGAGCCAATTATGAAAACGCACAGCCAAGGACATGACAAACATAAGGCTCCTCTAATAGTTTCATGTTAGGCTGGCAAGCAGTGGGGGAGCATAAAGGTGAGAAAATAGGAAGGTGGAAATTATGGCTATGACCTGCTTCTTGGAGAAGAGGTTGGGTCTATGAATTTAAAAATGCATTACAAATAAAGGGAAAATATCTGATACAAACAGTACTTCACTACCGTGCACGTATTAAGAAATACAACCCTTGAAACATTTCTATCCACTGTATATTTATTGGTATCATTGAGTCACAAATGAGGAATAAAGAAAATGACTTGTCAGAATTTTATGAGTAAAATAACATTCAGGGGTTGTTCAGCTAAAACCTAGACAGCGCTCTGTATTCTTCTCTTTTTCTGATACCTCACATCCAGCCCACTAGCAGTTGTAAAATGAAGTGGCCCCCAAAACATATCCCAGTTTTCTCCATTTCTCATTTCCACCACTACCTCCTATGTGAAAGTTTTGTTTAATGTAGCCCAAAGGACTCACAGCTTTTAATTAAGCTTTCTTTTCCTCTCTTACTCTCTAAGTAGACTGAATTGTGTTCCTCAAATATGCGTGCAGAATGATCCTACTTGAAGGTCTCTGTACAAGTCCACAACTTGTATTCTTAAACATACTTGTAATACTGTCTTTCAGATTCTAGAATTAGTTCTGTTTTTCATCAGAAATGTAGGTAGGTTATTTGGCCTTGTAGGCCGATATAATCAGGACCAAAAGATAGAGTTACTCAACAGCCAAAGAATTTCCATCTCTAAAGTCCTTCTTAGGCTAACAGCTCCTGGCTTACATTAACCTATCTCAGAAATTGTCTGCTATTCAATTCACCTTTTGATGTAAAACTGTAATTTGGTCTAAAATATTGCTAATGAGAAGATAAGGAAGGACTGAGAATATTATTTATTTTATTAATTAAACTTTGCCAGTGTTAATTCTTCAGAGTAATTCTATTTACTCTGACATACAGACTGAAATCTTACCCATCCCTATGAAACTTGAGCATTTTCATGTTTGGAACATGATTACCCTTTCTTGTGGCTACACTAAAGCTTTCCAAGATGTTGAAGCTACTTTTTAGATTTCTCAGCTTACTGGCCCCAAACAATTTTCCCATTTCTGTTCCTTGACATTTACCCAGAAAAATTCTGGTACAAATGTTTCATTTCCATGTATTTTAGTGGCCTTGATGCCTAAGTACAATCTATGAACTCTAAGTTTATTATTCAACTTTTATTATTCTGAGAAACAATGACCTTTTTTTCCCCTAATATGGCAACTACCTAGACTATGACTTCATGGCAATTAGGTTGTAGAAAGAATGTTCAAATGCTTTAGCTTTGAAAATATCAAGGTTTTGTCCAAGTTCTTTGCCAAGACTTGCTTAAAGAGGGATATTTTCAAAGCGAAAACAACAGGAAGTCAAATGTCACTTGCTGAATGCTGTGGTCATGGTTTAGATACTACAGTTTAGAACATCTGAATCAGGGGCATTGCCTAGTAAATTAAAATTTTACTGGGAAAGACTGCTCTAGATGTAAATAAATCACCAAAGTCTCAAAAGTTAAAGCATACCTTTTGATCACTTTCCGGCTACACACTTTAAAAGACCCTTGAGGGAAGATTTCTTAGAAATGACGGTCTTTCATATCACCTTTGATTCCTAATGCATGACCACCTCCATTAGTGTGTCGGGTCTAGCTAAGGCTAGAATTTCTTAAGTATTGCTAGTTCTCTCTTGGCTATTTCTAGTTTTGCATTTTTTTCCAAAAACATATAAAAAATGAAAAGCACTCTTACTGTAGTCATTTCATTTGCACCATTTCACGACTTGATTTATTAAGCTAAGAAGGTAATTGCATGAGAAAGGTTACCTGAAAAGAACTTGAACGAGTGTCAGAATAACCCCTGAGGAATGTTAGCTCACCCTTAGGCAACAGATATGTTTTTAAATATTCTCTATTTCAAATAGAAATTCTGAATTTGCTTTTATCTTTGGCCTCTCTTTATCTTTTCATAGACATAAGAACTAAGTGGAATTACATTTCATTCTGACCGTAAAAAAAGCTATTGAAGATACACTTCAGTTATTTGTAATTCTGATGGATGTCTCTCTACTCTGTGCACCAGAGAAGTCTTTCATCTTTTTCTTAAACTGTATCTAATTCTCTCAATAGAGATGAAATATCAGGCAGCAGTCTGCCAGGTTCCCAATAACTCTTTTACTGTAGAAGTTAAACGCTTTCTTTGTTTCTCATGTAAACCCATCCCACAGTTGCTGAGCTGATACACAAATTCCAATGGCATGAGGCCAGCTCTCCTGCCAGAGAGACTAGGAAGGTTTAGCCTATGAAAGAAAAATTCATTTGTACTCTGCATTTCAAGTGTAGAACGAGGATAAAACTTGAAGATTTTATTCACCCTGAATGTGAACTTTGGTTGTAGCAGCTTCTTTGTCTTCCAAATTTCATTTTCCCCCTCTTATCGCCCTCCTTCTCCTCCTGTTCCAAGGACTCCATAACATAGACTGTGACAATACACTTGAACAACACTGCGAAAAGAAGTGACTTAATTTATAGCAAAGATGTTACTTTTAATCACTTACATTTGTGTTCAAAAATTCACATAATCATCTCCTTTAATAATGACCCAAGTTTCATGAGGCAGGTTTCATCCTTCTTATCCAAACCAGGATTCTGAGGCTTAGAAAGGTTAAATCATCTAGCCAAACTCCACACAGATGGGAAGCTTTGCACCTGAGATTTACTCCCACATCAGTGTCATCCAAAAGACCATAAGCTATTTAACAGACAGGAATACTTTTTGAGAAAAACAATGCGCTGGGATTTCTTGTCCCAACAGCTGTTTTTGTAAGGGGAAAAGAGTACTTGGCGGGGTGTACAGAAGCCTGGGTTGCAGTCATAGTTTTGCCATTGGGTATCTGACTTAGTGATTTTCTCTGTGAACTTCGGTTTCTGCACCGAGAGTGAAAAAGACTGTACTAAATGGTTCTAGAGTCCTTTGATTTGTGTTCTTTACTTGACACCATACACGTAGATAGACACTGGCATCCCCAAGCTCCTTGACTGTATGTTGCTCTGTTGATAAGTTGGAGAAAAACACAGGGAACCTGGGGACAATGGCCAGAGTCATTTCACCTTACAAATAAATAAAGTTGGGATTTGGCGCACCCTGGGCAGTCTTCTCTTACACCCTCTCTCTCTAGTCTATGGCTTCTGAGCTATCAACCTAATCTCCAGCAACTATTTTCCCTGAAGACTGATGACAGACACCAGGAAGGAGATTCTAGGCAGACTACAACCCCTTTAACTCTCCTCCATTCTTTAAGGAAGAAATAGAAACCCGGACTCTGTGGACACAGCATGGTTCCTCTCCTTGCTTATGCAGGGTCACAGCCCCTATGTTTCCTACAACTTCACGCCTACAGAGTTTCTCCACCACCATAACACATGTCTTCCTCTTCTAGGTGTGGCTGTTTTTATTGTGACCTAACAAGAGTCAATAATATTCTCTGCTTTAAGAATATGAAAACACCATGGGAGACATAGATGGGTGTACTCACCAGGTGGTCATCCTGAAGGAGTGAACTAAATTCGTTAAGTCTCCGAGTAGAAGCCTGTGGATATCTCTGACTGTGTTCTTTCCAAAATTGTGAAAAAGAATTGCTTACATGTTTAACTGTGTTTTTACTCCCTTACTTATGAAAGTAACTCTAGTATCTTTCAAATAGATCACTCTATGTTTAAATTAGCAAGTAGACAAATTCAGGATGGTTTACTTCATGCATTTGCATATCACCCTACTCTGAATCTCTTTATTAAATTTTGAAACACTTTTACATACTCCCTCCCTCTCTTCTGCACTTATTACCACTTGGTACCTGAAAAACAACCCCCCTTCTTCCTCTCTTTCCCCACTCTCCATACCCTTTAGTAATAACTATTCTAGTGCCTTCTTCCTAAGGTCAAACTTTTACTTCTAATAATGGATGGGCAGATATTTTTAGCTTTTTATTCTCAGTGCCATAACATCAAGCCCTAGGCAAACTGGTACACAAAAGTCCTGAATGGGGATAATTTCTGGATAAATGGATATTTATGGGCTAAAGGTGGTAGATTTTGGCCTATGTCTGTTAGGACGTTTAGTCTCCAAGCGCACTTGTCCCCTCTCTCCCTGCGCTGTTCCTCCTCTGCCTCTTCTCCCTGCCTCCTCTTCATTTCTCCTTTCTCCTGCTCTCTTCTCTTGTCTCTCCTTGCCTTCCTCCATCCCTGTCTGCTGTTCTCTGTTCCACAAAGATGCCTTTACTTGGTAGTTCACCTTCTTTCATACCAACAGATGAACTGGGTGTTGATTTGTGTTCTTTGCTTGACACCATACACGTAGATAGACAGGGTGACATGTTCTCTGTCGGATGTCACCTAGTGCTCAGCATTCTATCTGCCATAGTATATAAAATAAATTTAGTAATTTAATAATTAAAATATTAAGACTTAGGTGGTAGATGTGAGAAGCTAAATCTTTAGTGCTCCTGGCCTTTAGTGCGTGGCTCTAGACTAGGAAGAAGGCATATTTCACGAGGCAAATACTGTTACTGGGGAGAACAAGGTGAAAAAAGCCTTAGAGAAATGGGATTTTCTGTAGATGGGTTCTGTGCATTTATTCTTAGATACTTTGGAGGAGGAGAGTTCAATCAGGACAAGACAGAGACAGGATGATTATTTTTGTCTTGGCCATCCCTCAATATCTTTTCTCTCTATGGGTGTGGGAAATTCAAAACTGAGAGAAAAAACAAATGTCAAGAAGTCAGGTTAAACAAAAATAGGTGGAAGCCAGGTTCCTTATTCCAGGCGCAACTCCCTTATCTTGCATTATTGAAAAACCATGCTGGAAATTTACCAAAAATATAAAATGAAATCATTAATTGCTAGTAGTGGCATAAATTATATATCACTAAATGCACAAATTATAGAAACACATCTTGTTTTGTGAGCTTTTATTTGATGTTTTCCTGTTGTTCTTACAGGAACCGCCATAGCGTTGGTGATCTGTGTTAGTATTTTACTAAGACATATGTCATTTTCCCTAAAGTTAAACTATTAACTAAAGCAGGGAAAATAAGACAACTGAAAAAAATCTCTTCTATTAGACAGTTTTGGGGATTGGATTCTTTGGCAGTTTGTATAAGAAAGCAAGGCAATCATTGTCACTTGGCGTCCTAGATGAGTGGCAAGTGAAATAAGAGGCGTTTCTTTCATAAAACCTCTCAGTGCACTGAGTACCAGCTGTTTTGTTTTGTATTTTCTTGTTTTGTTACATATCTTATCCACACTTTGAAAATATGAGTTCTATGGAACAGGTGCTTATCTCCATTTATTCAAATAGCTGCTGAGGATAATGTTAATGTAACAAAAACTGTGCTAGGGTTAGAACACACACAAAAACCTTTTACTTGCAACTGAAGTCCATTAAATGTGCCAGCGCATCTGTTGTGCTAGATCAGTCGGGAAATAGTAAAATTTTATTTCTCTATGTCCAAGGAATAAGCTCATGCTCACAGCAAAATGGATTAAGGTGAAGGACTAATTAGTACATTCCTCAATGATGTTTACACATTTCCCAAGAGACAGTTGAAGTCCTGAGAAATGGGGATCCTGTCAACGCTGGGACTGACAGTTTGTCTACACTCCACTCCACCCAGCCCACGAGACCTTTTAAAAAGTGGATTGTTACAATAGATTCCATCTGGTGGAAATGGCAAGAGAATGACACAGGTTTTTTTTTTTTCTTACAGTTCCAACATTGGCATAGGAGCCAGCTGGCTGCAGTGTAAATTCAAAATTCTTCTATTTTCTTGAATGCCTTCTCATAGGCTATGGAAAGTTCTAAATGTTAAAAGACAACTCGGCTATTTTTCAAAAGTGACAGAAATTCTATGCCCTTTTCTCCACTTCATGCTTGAATAACTCCTTCTTAAGAGATTATAAGATGGCAGAAGGGCAGTTTTGACTATCACTGCCTGAGGCTCAGCTCTCCCAAGAAACAATGATAGAAAGAAAATGACTGAGGTCAGAAATTATAATTTTTCAAAAAAGGGAGCAGATTTTCTTAGTGTGTAATGCTTGGCCCATCTGAATCAGCACCACCGTGGAGGTCTGATAAAAGTGTGGGTTCTTGCACTGTCTCTTAAATTAAATAAATTAGAACCTCCTGAAATTATGATATCTGCAAGTGATGCTAAGTTTTAAGAATGCTTTTGGTAAGGGTGCTGAAAGGATATTGAAAGGCCCTTCATTTAAAAATTTGCCTCTTTTCATTTGTTGAAAAGATACTCTACTTGCTCTTTTTAAATTATCTATGGAAGTTAATGTTTTTAAAATTTGAGTCTAGATTATTGTTCTTGTCTCTAAATATTTAGAAGAAAGTGAACATATAGGTTTAGATTTGCTCTGAGGCACTTTTGGATCATTCATAGGGTGCATATGTTTAAATAATCTAGTAAACTGGGCATTAAATGACTACAAAAATCCAAAATAATTCACATAAATTTTATAGACTTGAGCTGAAATGAGTATATGGAGAGAGCTTTCACTTCAGGAGCCAATACTTTAAAGGCTGTTTCAGTGACTGAAAATGAATTTAACTGGGAAAATATTTATAATTTTTTAGCTAGAGTTATTATTTAGAATTAAGTTGCTGGCATGTGAAAAACTTGTGAAATGCATAATGGTAGTATTGCCAGTTCTTTCTAAATTTCTAATGCTTCAAATAAAATCTACCTACTATTCTCTACATGGGGAAAAAATATTTGGTGGCTCACAGCCCTGGGCAAGTCACTTCAGATTCCAAAAGATCTACTTTCCAAGAACTCTGCCTCTAAAGTGTGCGTGCTTGTGCAATTTTAACCTGGTCTCTTTTTTTTTTTTCCTTCTCTAACTTCTCTTTAGTCACCTTCCAAGCAGATGAAAGAATAACTTTGAGTGCAACGGAAAGTATACAAAGGTAAAAATAACAGGTATGTCATTGTGAATACAGACTTCTGTAAACAAAATGCTTGAACTCTCTATAAAATTATAGCCAAATAGGAAGAAACTATTTTGTAGCTTATGGGAGCAAGAAAATACACCTTTGAAACCTAACCTGTAATGATCCTTTACTGAAGGTGTTAAGGTTGTTTGCAGTGTGGAAAGCCTGTTCCAAGGGGCTCGCATCCATCCTCTGATACTGTGCTCTCTCCTCTGGCCCAGCCACTCTGCTTTCTCCCAGGAAGAACTGGCACATGTAAGACTGTATCATATTTTAATTTTGTATTGGTCTTTCAGTACAAGTTCAATAAGGTAAAATCATTTTTGAAACAGCAATATCTCTTTCTTGAACACATACACCCACAAAGAATGAAATATTGAGGATTCTAGAAATAAATTTTCAGAGCCAATAGGCCCCATTAGAATGATATGAAAGATGTTATTCCATGGAATATTCACACTAAAGAGGTCAAATATGAGAGCCCTTAACTGTTTGCATTAAATTTAGTGAAGTTTTGATTGTCTGAGAGTTCAAGGTCTCAAAAGGTAAGAATGGTCTCTGTTATGGTTGATACATTGTGTCAACTTGGGGAATCTAGAGTTTGGCTGAGTGACTCAGCAGGAAACCAGGGTGCTTACTTTGTACATATCCTGAGCCTGTGGAAGAGGAAAGCATGGAAATTATGGGTGGAGGGAGCCTGTTTACAACATAAGGGAGAAAAAGAGGCTGCTTACCTTCCATTCCTCCCTTTTGCTGGTTGTTTTGCTGTGCTCTGCTGCCGTGAACGTTTGCCCTCTGCCATGTGCCACTCTGCTTCAGAACCAGCCAAGTATGGACTGAAACCTCCACAAACTGTAAGCTAAATAAACCTTTCCTTCCTTCATTTTGGGAGTTGGGTATTTTGTCTCAGCAACCAGAAAAAAGTAACCAAGACAGTCTCAGAGAGATTTTATTTTATTTTCATGTAGTATCCTACTACATGTTTTGGATTTATACACATACTTACTCCCTAATTGTCTTAAATGAAAATTGTGTTGCACTGTCTTTGAGGAGATTTATTCCAACAAATTTTTGAAAGACTAAATTAGCTGTGAAGTGGATGCAGAAGAATTTTGATACCAGAGTTCTTATGATGACCCCTTCTCTATATTCTGTAATGCCTTAGAGCACTTCACAAGGCACACTGAATGTGTCTGTGAACACTAATTTGAGTTCATTAGAACTGAAATCTTATGAAATTTCTCCCTTACAAATGCACTTCACTGCTCATACAGCAAGACAACTACCCCCAAATTTCTTTCTGTTCTACCTGTCATAATCTTTCACCTTGTTCCTCCTTCAGTAACAACTTAATATTAATTCCATCGGTGACCGCTATTAAATTCAAAACTCTTATAAGCAAAGTAAGTGAGCAAAGACAACAATCATTTTAACATAGTTGCTTTTCTTAACCTTTATGAAACATTAAATACTGATGGTTACTGGTCATTAAAATTGTTTCTTTTATTTCTCATTAAAACCCTAAATCATGCAGATTCTATTTCATGTTTGATGGTTTTTTTGTTCATTTATATGTTAATGCATGTGTTGTCCTTCACCAGGAAGAATAACTAAACTACACTACACACAGAACTGGAATAATTTCACTCTAAGAGGTAAAAACTAGTGATGAGATTTAATGGAAAATATCAGTTGACGACTTTCTCTTCATATTACTAGCAAATGTCTTTTAAAAACTGGATGAAGAACAAAAGTCATCAGACTGAAGGTCTCACGACAGCACTGCAATGACTTTGTTTCTGTCTCCTCAATTGAGCACTTAGAGGGTGGAGAAACTTTGGCTTCCTTAGCATCAGCGCAGTTTATTCCTTCAGATTCAACAAATGAAATTCACAGAGATTTCTGGAATCTCCATCACTACACTGGCAAAAAACACAGAATAAGAAACACACATTTTATTAAAAATGACACACAGGAAAGGCAGACTTGTATTATACTTCTTTAGCATCTGTTGCCATGTGTTAGCGGCAAGCACTCTTTTTTTCTTTACAATGTCTTAGGTGACTTCTTTCTTGATGTCTCTATTAGGAATGACATCCTCTTCATAGAGAAAGAAACAACTTGTCCAAAATTATGAATATGGAAAATACGGATGTGGTCTTTAGCCAGGAAGATGAATGATGATTGCAACAGAAAATTGAATAGTAGAAATTTGTCATAGTACATCTTAGCTGCTTCCCGAAGAATATATCTCCTAAAGAAGGTCAGGTTTACCATTAGAAATCATAGGGATGGTGTAAACATTGCAAGATTGAAGATCATGTTAAGTGCTGGGTGTACAAAAAGGAAATAGTATCATATGACCAAAAATGTTTACACAAATTAACAAGAAACTCATACAAAAAGTACACATTTTGCAGAGCATACACAAATGAAAAGGGTATGTCAATTTCACGGAATAAATAGTGCCCCGTTTGAGAGAGGGCAGTGGGTACTGAGAGGATTTCCATCAAGAGGAGTGAAGCACGTGGGGATTAGAGCTGATAATACAACAGTGCATTCAAAAAATTGCAAAACCTGGATAAAGCATCAGAGGACCTATGGGTATAGGACACAGAGGAGTTCTGGAAGAGTAAGTTCTGCAGGGATATGATGTGAAGGCTTTTAGGCCAATAAATGCCTTTGTGTCCTTTAAATAGGCCACTATGTACTCCTGGGCAAAAGCGGTCACTTCATCATCTCTCCCAGTTCCAAGGTGTTTTCTACATAAAGGAAACTGTCTTGATTGTAGTCTAGGAGGGACACAGTAGCCCACAGCATTTCTCTTTCCCCTGCCCTTGTAAAGTCAGGGTGGAGCAGGATTAGCGAAGCAGACATTGATCCTTGGTTTAGAATCCATCTGCGCTGGTTTTTTTATAAGGGCTTTGCATGGGACACTCTGATCCCAGGGATGCTAAGGAGTGATGGCAGGTGCAGAACGGCCAGATTATTTCAATTATGTAAAACCCGGTTGTTTCTTTTCAGGTTTCTGCTGGCAACCTCTCTTGATTCAGGTGATTATGCACCTTTCACTCAAAGAATTTTTTTTCTGCTTAAGGCACCCAGAGTTATATCTGGTGCTTCAAACTTAGCTTAACAAAGATATTGGTGCCAGAAATCATCTACTGACATCAGGTCATTGCACAATACAAAAACCTGAGATTGGTTAGTTGTGCACTTTATGTAAAAGCATTGAAACACATTGTTTAATGATGCAAGTCTAGAAGACAGTGGCTAGTAAAAAGATACATATCATCTGATTGATGCATCTCTTGGAGGTATGGCCTTGAGAAATATGAAACAGGACCGAGAAGTAGGTAGCTGCTCTTAACAGTCTCTGGAACTGCTGGAAAAGAGAAGATGGGAACTACAATTCTAAATTATCAGCTCAAAATTGGGGCTTGAAATCTAGGGGCTTAGAAAATTATTTGTAAGACATAAAGGTTTTATTTCATTCTGACCCAGCATGAGAGCTAAAATCAAAATATATGTTCTGGATTAGAATGAATTAATGGTTTACCTTGTCCTTTAACAATAGGTTAGGGCGTTTGGTCTGGAACCTGAGAGACCTGAAAGAATTGGTGTACGCATTTCACAATAAAATCCAGAAAATCACGAATCCCTGGGAATCCCAACCCCACGGAACTAATTGCTTACAGAAAAAAAAAAAAAACCCATTCTTCTAGATTTGTGAAATATTTCCTGCTTGAGGCTGCTAGTCCTTCAACTCAGGATATTGACTTGATGAAGTTTTCTTTTCCTGCACTATTCCCTTCACCTTCAGGGTTCTTCGATCTATAATGTAAGACAGCAAGAAAATGTCAATTAGAAAGTGAACTCTTGGAATGAAAGCATCATTCTAAGTGAGACAGGGATTATCTGGAAGAGCAATAAATATACGTGGTGTATAAACTAACCAGAAAGACACAGCCTCAGGTCACTCAACTGTGGAAGAAGAATGGAAACATTTCAGCAAGCTGCATTAAGGTGAAGGAATACACTTCAAAGATTTCAGAGATCATTACGTTAGTTTGGAGTAATCCTGCTGGGAGTCTGATAGTTTCCTGGGTAGCTTATCACAAACGGAACACAATGAAGGCATACACTATATGAAGATTATACCTTAGTATAGTAATGTGAAAATAATTTTCACAAAATTGAATTTTACGGTGGATTTTTAAACATATAACCCACGTGTTCACCTTCAAGCACTGAGACTGTATTAGGGATGTGAGTGACAGAAGCTTCGAGAAGGCGGTAGTAATGCTTAGGAGTTGATGGCTGTCTTCATTCATTCAAGCTGTTGCAGTAGTGACACAGTAGGAAGAATGAAGGGTGTCTCCGGGGGCTCTGATAAGGAAACTGATCCCAAGTCTGAGGCCTCAACCCTTATGAGCAAATCAGAGTCTAAGTTGTCGGGAGCCGTGGAAGCTAGAAAGTAATTACATATACAAGACGAAGTCAGCCCAAGAACACGGGAGCTCCTCAAAGCACGTAAACAAGCCATTGTAGCTTGTTAACTGATTGCTGGGGAGTGAGGCTGAAATCAACCAACCTCTAGAGGGTATAAATAAACACTCTTCTATCCTTGAGTAGTTCCCCTTCGCTGAGAGGACCTCCACCTGATCCCAGCTTTTGTCTCTCGTCAGTCTCACCGCCGTTCCTTCCTGGGGTACAGTAAGAACCCAATGGATACCTGCACTAAGTATCCATCTCTTAGCAGCTAAGACTCCAACACATGAATATGTCAGAGTTGGGGGATGACATTCACGTCATAGCATGAGTGGAAGGTATAGTGATGGACACTGATTCCCTGATTTTAATGAGGAAGATAACTCAGATGTGGAAGATATCAAGGAGTGTCATTTAAACGTCATTGTCTAAAAGAGATGTATTTCCTGTTGAAAAGTGTGAGGGGCAGCATAAAGTCAGACTGATCTCGAGCAAGTGAAGAGCCAACTAAAAATTAAAAGGCTTCTGCAGAGCAAAGGAAAATTCAACACAATGAAGAGAGAACCTACAGAATGGGAGGAAATTATTGTCAGCTGCTATTATGATAAAATATTAATATCCAGAATACATAAAAAATTTAAAAGAATGAGTAATCTAATAAAAATGGTCAAGCAATCTAACAGACACTACTCAAAAGAAGAAGCATAAATAGTCAATAAATACATTTTAAAATGCACCTTTAGTCATCAAGGAATGTTAATTAAAACTATATTGCAACTCCATCTCACTCTAGGCAAAATAGCTATTTTCAGAAAACCAAAAAAATTCGTAAATGCTAGGGAGGAAGTGGAGAAGCAAAGAACCCTTTTACCCTGCTGGTGTGAGTGTAAATTAGTGCATCCATTATGGAGAAGGCTACTGAGGTGACTCAAAAGTACTAGAAAGATAACTACATACTGTAAGAAACAGCTGTGTCACTCCTGGGAACATACATGCCCATGTATTGGGGGGCCATTCACAATCACCAAGGTATAGAATTAGCCTGGATGTCCCTTAGCAGATAAATAGGTAAAAGCTATTGTGTATGTATACACAAGGGACTTTCTGCAGCCATAAAGAATAAAAAAATGCCATTTTCAGGAAAATATACGGAACAGACGTTATGTAAGGTGGAATAACTCAGACTGAAAAAGACAGTATCTTTAGTTTTTGTTCACATGTGGAATCTAGGAAAAAAATATAAAGGTGACCTAAGAGTTAAAGAAGAGCTGTTAAACAGGAGAAGAGAACAGCAGGGAGAGGGGAGAGAAGGGACCCTTAGGAAGGGTGGGAGGTGATGAAGGTGTGACGTGAGCATGTATGGAAATGTCACAGCGGAGCACATTGATTTGTGCAATGAATGTGCATTAATAATTATAATACAAGAATAAATAGAACCAACTTCCCCAAATGGGATATTCATGGGAATGAAAGAGATAGGAACTCACCACAGTGCTACCTGATTTGCTAGATCAAAAACGCTTCAGAACTGCTACCCGAGGATTTCCATGAACTATCATGATATATGATAGAACATGTCTTCCCTTCACTGAATTTCTAACTCTCATTCAAATAATATACTGAAAGCTTTGGAAACGAAGGAGAGGACACCTCTTTTTAAATAAGTCTCTTGTTATGTTATCACAGGTATGTGCTTCTTTTTATTTATTTTTTAACCCAGCCTTGCCTAAAAGAACCAAGGGTCTTTAGCAGAGTAACTATATCCTGAGGAAAACAAGCATATTTCTGAAACAAAACTTTCTCGGTGTATCAGTCACTTCTGCAGTCCAGTAGTGATTTTTTTTTAAGTTAAACTGAAACTTAGGCGTTCATTTCTTTCTCATATTATTTTCCAAGTTTCTATGATAAAGAGTTGAAATAGATGACCTCAGGGAGTGACAACTTTGCTACCTTGGCTCTGCATCCCAGAATAGACTAGTCCAATGAAAACACCAAATCGTTAATGGCAGAACTACCCACCACTATCAAAATACTTAATTAAATAGCAAAATCACTTCAATGTAGATTGAGAAATATCTGCAAAGACTGAGGAGTCTGGACTTAATGATGTTAATAGACTCCTTTCTAAACATAGGGTTTGGCAGCATAGTGGATTTGAGGAGTCTTAAAGGACAGAAATGAATTCTCCAAAGTTTAATTAGATGGCAACTCCTGCTCAGCTGCTATTCTGTATGTGGCCCAAATCATTAAAGCTCTTAGTGCCTTGTGTGAAGTAAATGATCTGGATAATATCTTTTTGCTCTGTTCCAATCAACAAAATTACCAGAAGCAATCTGCTTCCTTTCACCAGAGAAGAGCAGCAATATAATTTTATCATACATTTTTTTCTCTATTGTGTTAATGGCTTGGCTTTATGCCATATTTTAATCTTGAGACATATCGTTGTTCAAGACATTAGATGCTTGAATGTCGGAACTCTGGGGATAAATATGATAGAACACCGTGGGGCGGCCAACTGAGTTATTGTAGAGTTCCAGGACACTATGGAAAGATGGACACCTCTCCAAAGGGAAGGCAAATTACTGACCTGTGTAACTAGGGACATTTCCACTAGGTGCATGAATCTCGGAACACAAATAATCCGATTTTTTTTTAGAGGGCAGAGTTACAATTACTTAACTTATTAAAATTTGCGATAATGTCCTTATAACACAAAGAGATATCTCAATCTAAGAGATATTATAACAACTTTTTGTATGAATAAATACCAGCTGGTGCTGTGTTGAATGTCTAGAACCTATTCCGTTTGACAGAATATGTTATTTAATTTGTAGTCCTCAGATTGCCTCATCGCTGTGCTTATTTTCTTCTAGAGAAGACACTTAGTATGAACATCAACTTTCTGTTCAGGACCTGGTGGCCTGCTGCCGGAATAAGCTAGTTCTTAGTACAAGGCTGTCAAAAGAGTGCATGTCGAACAAATATATGTTGATTAGGTGTCTGTAAAGATTAGATTGCACAAAGGAAGGACTACAATGATTAATGATTTTTTAAATTTATCATCTACACTTCTGGATTAATTCTGCTATCACACAGATCACAAGACAAATGCAACAAGGGATCATTCTTCTATCTCCAGGACAATCTTATAGGCAAAAAAAAAAAACAACTGGGGCTCATCCAGCTTGTGAAGATATTAAGGGGAGCTGGGTGTGGTGGTGCATGTTTGAAATCCCAGAACTCAGGAGGCTGGGGCAGGGCAATCATTGCGAGTTTGAGGCCAGCCTGGGCACAAAACCAGCCTGAATTATATAACAAGACCCAGGGTTAAAACAAAAAAAAAGGTATTAAAAAGAAACACGGTTCCTTTCAAGTCACATATTACTACATAGAAGTCACTGCTGAGAAGCTACAAGCTTTCAGGTTGTTGCATGGCAACAATAAACTGGCGATAATTGAAGCTGGACGGATCTCACTCATCACTGAAAGAGTACATGGCAGGTCAGGCCACTATCTTTAGTCAGCAGTAAGCTTTAATAGAAAAACTCCCAGCGTTCAAAAACAAAGATATAGTACCTTTAGTAAATGATTACTGGAGAAATTGAACCCTAGGGAGGCTGGACAATGATTTGAAGTTAGCTACCTACAACGCTGTCATTCTGAATTGTCCGATAGTGCTGACTCACCAAGTACACAGGAAAAGCTGGGGATGCAGTCACATAGGACCTAGTTCTGTGTGCTGCTGCTCGTCTCTGCAAACACACTCAGGACTCATGAAGCTTTCTCTGGGCCAAAGGGCTGAGAAAACTATACAATAGTCATACTACAGTTACTATTTCATTATATGCAGGAAGTAACTCAAAGTAGGTTACAGTAATAATATAGACCTGATTAGGGATGCTGTACAAAAACAGTTGCATAAAAGGCCAAGTACAACCAGGTACATTTAGGACCTAATCACGCACCCTCGGCATTGCTACAAATATGATGCGTCTGGTGCTACCCTCTCCACATGCTAATGCAGTAATTTCTCTAAGAAACCTCACCCAAAGTGTGTTGGAGGTGAACTTTAAATTGATTTCCAAGCTATGTAATTCTTATTATCTTAGTATCCCTGGAAAACCACGGATTTAATTTTAAATTAGTAAAAATAGAGAAGACTTGAGAAGCTGGAAGAAACTGGTTCAGAGAGAACCTGGGAAAAGAGCTGACTCAGGACTTACAAGTCTAGTTTTTTTTGCAGTTTTATATTCAGTGAAGTCTTCCTAGAGAATTCTGGAAAAACTGGTAACAAAGGGATCCATACATATCAAAGTTGAATCAAAATGTAAAATGGCATAGGGCATAGGGTGGCACAGCGTCTGCCTCACAAGAACAAGGCCCTGAGAGTGATTCCCAATACCCTCCCCACCAAAAAAATAGAACCGATCCAGTTTACTAGTAGGTTCAAATCAGTTTTGGAAACAGCATAGCTTCAAGTTGCTTCAGACAGAAAGGCTAAGCTATGGCAGAAAACAATCATTAATATTAGAAAGATATTATGATTAGGAAAAAGTATTAAAAAGGCACAAATGTTAAATATTTGCCAATTTATACCCAAAATAAATCTATATGCAAATATATACATAGACATATTCAGGCACATATATAAATGTTTATCTAAAATATAGTGAGAAGGAGGAGGGAGAAAGGAGAGAGAAGGAAAAAATGAGGAAAGAAAAAGAAAGAAAGAAAAGGAAGAAGAGAAAGAAGAGGAAGAAGGAGAAGAAAAAAGGAATTATATTATTTTTCTGCAGCATTTGAATGGCCACAGACAAACAATTACAGACATAGAATTAGGGGCTGTTTCTCCCTAGTGATGTAGTAGACACTATAGCTGGTCATTCAGAGGAAAGCTGACACATGCTGTTCATTCTCACAGATTTCTACTGTGTTGGGACTTTTTTCTCAAATATATGTATTCAGCAAAGCACTAAGTGACACATGAATAAAATCTTTATGATTATGAAATCTCCCTGGAGGGGAAATCAAATAAGGAGAAAATAATAAAAGGAAGGAAAATTATTAGAAGCAGCTACCAAAAACCTGACACCGTTAACAAAATCCTATAGTTAATATCCTGACAAATAGAAGATTATTATATACACAAAGATTTATAAAAGGAACAATTAAAGAACTTCTCACAGTAAATGTGTCACCTATGACATAGAAAATATTAGTGACTAGAAGATAAAGAAATTGTGTCAAAAGGCATGAAAACTTTTGAGAAAAGAATTACAAAAACTGAGGTTAAAGAGCCACACAACACAAACCAGGGTTTCACTGCCTGAGATTTAGGAAACTAAAATACAGAAAAACCCAGGTGCACCATGTGGACATGAACTTCCAAGTTGGAAGCATTCTTTGAGTGACAAGTGTACAAGGGAAAAACACAAGGTAACTTGTAACAAAAATTTCAGAAGCTAAAGAGGGAAAGGAGATCTTAAACATTTTTAGAGGAAAAAAAGGTCACATTCTGAAGACTGAAATATCATAATCTCGTCAACCTCATTAACCCCAACTCTAGGAGTTACAAAACAATGTGTTTTGTGACTAATTTCCAAAGCTTTGAAGATGTGTTACTCCAAAATGGAATTCTATACTGTCAAAACATGCAGTAAGTGGGTTGAATAAACATAATTGTAAGTATGTAAGTTCTCAAAAGGAAATGCAAGTAAATAGTACTTGGGGTGACAGGAAGTGGTCAGCCTATGTGCTTCACCAAGAACATGGAGTTACCTAAGAAATAACAGAACACAGGATGCAGGCATTAATGAGAAATGTAAAGCAGGAGACAGAAGAGAGAACCCAGGCATAGAGCAACCCACACTACGGGCCCAGGAAGCAAAATTTTACCATCCATACTGTTCTTAAAATGATAGCATTTCAGTATGGACAGTGTGATTTACTTTTGTTACTTTTATCAACATGGATATGCTTAGTAAACAGATGGAGAATACTTATAATGATGTACTATACAGTATATACTATGCAGTATATAGTAGGCTGCACTGTGCAGTATACAGTATGGTATGATAATATAGATCATCAATTTGACTGGATTGAGAGATTCTTGGAGAGGTGATTAGGTTGTGAGAGCAATGTTTTTTTTCTTGAGTTTCTAGTTAAATGGGGTATTAGGAGATGGGACCTTGTCGGAGGAAGCAGTTCACTGAGCATGATGTAAGGATTATACGTGTTCCTGGCCTGTTCCTCTCTGGCTCTTCCCCTGCCCTCTGTTTCTTTCAGGATGCCAGTAGCTGAGCACTCTCCCTGTGCACCACCGTCCCTCTGCTGTGATGTTTCTGCCTTGGAGTCAGACAGCCATGGACTAAATCCTCTGAAACCGAGGGCCAAAGAAATAATTTCTTCCTGCACACTGTGTATGGCAGCCATTATATTGTGTTTGCCACCAATGGGAAAGCTGACCAATACGTACTCTATGTGCATGTTACATATTTACCACCAGTGAGTGTATGTGTCAGACAGGGACTAGAAATTCTCAGTTGAAGTTCTTCATTATTTTCAGGATATTGTTCACCTATTTGAACATTTGCTAGGAGTAATGATTTTTTTTTTTCCTTAACAGAAAAGTTGTGGTTTATCTGAATTGTACTCTTTGGAAGTACTCTTTGGAAGGCTGTTGTAAGAATAACTGTTAACATTTTAAGACATTTAGAATTTTATTAAAAAAATGTTTAAAAATAAAATCAGATATACAAGTTTCACTGATTTTTCCCTCCTGGCAGATATTTCCTCTGGAAAGTTATATTCTCCTACATCAATGTAATTTACTTTTTCTTGCTCATCAACCTAAGCTAATTTGGCAGATCACAATTATCTGGTTCTTTAATGAGATGTGTAAGTTGCTTCATAGTTAATGGGAGCTATATATAAATCTTCCCCTTTTTATTTAATCAAAGTTTATGGGAAATTATAGGTATAGGAAAAGTAAGAAAGAAGGTTGGGCAACCAATGCCAAATTCTTATCTAACAAGCAAAAATATAAATTAAAGCTGCAAGTAAGAATGTTAAATACTAAAATAAATCTGTGACAGAATTAGGAATAATGGACTATTGGGAGTGTGGGTTATACTGACAGGACTTTCATTGTCTTCATGGCCATTTTTGGGATAATTTTTGACCTTTCAAATGTATTTCGTAGTATTTTAAATACATTGTCTTGACAAAATTTTAAAATGTATAAGCTATATATGTTAGTGAATCCTTTTTATATCATTTAACCACTTGACACAATTCAGATAAACCAAAACTTTTCTGTTAAGGAAAAAAACATCACTCCTCCTAGCAAATGTTCAGATAGGTACACAATATCCTGAAAACAGTGAAGAACTTCAACCGAGAATTTCGAGTCCCTGTCTGACACATACACCATCAAATTGGGAATCTACTACAGTTTCGGGGATTACACCGCATCCCGTACTGCCTTCTCGTTTGAAATACCAGTGACCTTGTAGAGTGTGAGGAGCTAAATACCCTGGTGTGAGACAGTTTAGTGAAGTCATTTCCCTTCTTGTAGAATCCATATGGGCCAAAATAAAACATTTAAAAATGATAAATTGGAGAAAATAGGTTAAAATAACTTACCTCTCTTAAATTTCTGCAGGGATGTCTAGCAGGTAATCAGGAAGGTCAGCTCTTTCTCTCTTTGCTAGAAATAAAATTCTAGTGTTATTTTCCTCATAAGCACGAACAGATAGTTTGAATATCTGAGTTCTAAATTATCCTTGTGCTTTACCACTTGTCAATACAAAATAGTTCTAGAATTGTACAACATGTTCACCCCTATTATTTCATTTGATCTTCAAATGGCACTGCAGAGTAAACAGGGCAAGTGAGTTATGGGTAGATATATGATCACAAGGGTTAAATGACCTGTTCAACGTCAAACAATTAGTGAGGTACAAAAGGAAAACGCATATTAAAACCATAAACTCAAGAGCCATCACTTTTTCCTACTCACATAGGAATACACTTTTGAAAATCATCAATGACAAATCTATCTTAAATATTTCTTCATTCAATAAACACTTAATGAATAATTAATTCCAGCCTCCAGGAATCAATTGTCAGAAGAAGGCACATGGGATTGCTGTAGGGAAATCAAAAGATTATCCTAATAGTGGAAAACATTCTATGTTTTTAGTCTGGACCCTATGACATCCAAAGCTGGTAAGTGTTATGAAAGGTAATTTTTATTTATATCATGTCTCCCAGAGTCCTTGAAATGAAATCGTTATCATATGTGCACAAAAGGAGAGGAAGAGTCAAGAATGATTTCCAGATTTCTGTTTTGGGAGACTGACTACAGTGGTAATATCACTCAAAAGTGATAAGAGCAGTCAGATGTAATTGGAGATAGGGAATCTCATTTTAGGTGTGTGCCTTCTAAGTGCTCAGTAGATGCCTGGAAAGCAGATAGACAAATTCACACGAGAGCGCAGCTCCTGTTCTGAGGCTTGCTTGGAGATACGGACTCAGAAGTCTTCACAAAAGAGAATAATTCAAACCCCGTAATCATGCATGAAACATGTACAGGGCAAGAGGAACGCAAAAGACATAATCTCAGAGAGCTCCTGATACTAGAAAATCGTTCCTTTTAAAGAAAATGTTAGAAAGGGGGAAAAGGAAGCTTCAAGAAGCAAAGAGAAATCACCAGAAAAGGGTAGGAAAATCTAGAAGAACATGATGTTAGAAAAATTTAGAGGAGCATTTAATAAATGTAGCAGGTCGGTATTACAAAAGGACATAGTTCAAGCAGATTAGTGCATATAACAGACCATTGCTGATGTGTGTCAAGGCAAGTTTAGGGAAGGGACAGAGTAGGACGCTCTATTTTGCTTGGTGGAACGTTGAATGGAATTGTGAGTGGAAAAGAGATTGGAGAAAGCAAGTATATGACTCTAATTTTTCCACAATGAACATGTAGCAACACTTGTGTCATAAAATTAAGAAAATACTGAAATCAATTTGGCTGAGAAAAGAATTAAGAGATAAGAGAATAGAAGGCGCTGTGCAGGTCTGAAGACCATCTGTTGTTTATGTCCTAGGGGAAAGAGAGAAAGGAGATAGTGCATTGGAGAGAGGAGATGTTGCTTATAACACTGGCTGCTTCCTTAAAATATGAGTGTGACTCAGGGCTACAAAGAGCTATGTGTGAGCCAGATGTTCATCTACAAAAGCCCTTTGGCAGGAATGTATGTTTCTGAGAGTACAGCGTTGATAGCAAAGAGAAGGTAATGTTTCCATAATCATTCACATCAAACCAGCGCTAATTCTGGGAGGTAATGCATTATTATCATAGATTACAAATGTAAGTTCTAATTCACCTGCCTCTGGTTCACAGGAGAAAAAAGAGATGTCTCTGACAAATGTCCTTCAGATAGAGTGCTTTCTCCTCTTTACTATATCTTTGGTGATAATTTTGTGAATCTTATTGAATGGGTCATTTAAATTGATTTCCCTAATCTCAATATCAGATACATTTGGAAAAACAAAACTATTACAATCAACAGAGTACTCGCTGAAAAAAATATTTTGTTTGTATCTTTCCACAAGAGGCATGGCAGTTTTTTTCTCGAATATAAGAAATGGAAGACATATTTGCTCAGACATGTTAAAAAAAAAGCAATGCAATGCAATGCCTTATAAGACACTAAATGCAAAACATGTGTGATGCTAAAAGTAAAATTCACTGCATTTTAATAAGCAATTTAATAAATTACTAAAAGAATAGCTAATGGAAATACAAAATTTACTTCTATAATACAAAGTATATTACCAGGTTAGTGCCAAAATTGGACATGATTTCTTAAAATAAGAGTTTTAAATTTTTTCAAATATATATTTCTATCACATTTTTCTTAATCAAATACATGTCAGCATCTGTTTTATATCAGAAGCAAATAAAAAATGTCCATATACACTGAGGGTATTGGCCTTATTTCCTTGCATGTAGTTATTTTTTTTAAAGAAGATCATGCAGAGAAAAATCTCATTTTGTTATAGTCGAAATTAAAACTGCCTTCTGTTGCCTGCTGTGGGATAAGTTCTATACATCCATGCATTACCACATCTTTGGAGTTGTGAATCAGGAGTGAAAATTATGCTGGATGCTTTCATAGTTTCTGGAAATTAAAATAAGACTTTCCTTTGCTGGGCTCCCTAGGTACCCAGCTGTTGTGTTTATTGGAAGAGTTAAAGTTGGAGCCACTGGCGCCCATATATTACAGAGGATTCCTACAAGCACGGCAGTGGTGCCCGGGTCAATCCATTACTGTGAACAAGCACTGGCCAATAGAAAAGGAAGAGGAAGATCCAAAAGGGCTGAGGTAATCTGTCCTCTGAAGCTCTGGCAAAGGGAAAACAATACATCAAAAGGTGTTCTTGGGGACTGGTCAGAGTGGATTTGACTTTTTCTTGTGGAAGACTTGACAGCATAAAGTAAAACTAAGTCAATTTTTTTTCTTCTCAACTGATTTTTAGCAAATCACAGACTCAGACACAGGACTCAACGGTATATTTCTGGAAGGCAAGGTAAACTATTTCACATTTCTTAAGACTCTTAAAGCTAACAATTTAGAGTGCTGATTTATCAGATACAGGGTCATAACTTCAATATCTAAAGCAAATCCTTATTCCAAAAAGAAAAGAAAATTAATGAGCCTCTGTTGGAAGAGGGCCAGATCAGCATTCTGCAATCGTAGAGAAACTTGACAGCTTGCAGAAGCGGCTCGGCGCTTGTCATTACGCAATTTAATAGCAAAACTGAAAGATCAGCCTTTCACAAATGTCTGCTTATCTTTCTTCCAGGGAATCTATATAATTTAATCTATCCTTCATGGCAACTGGTTTAACTTAATGTACTTTGACTAAAATGTTAATGTTTTATACGTGTATGTAACATATAAATACATTTAAACACATATACATTATGTGTATATGTATATTTTTTGGATAAAGTACTTCTAACTATAGTGTCTCATGATATGCATTCTGAAGGCTTTATGGCACTTAAATATATCACATATCACTATGCATTTGTATTATTATCAGTATGCTGTTTGTATTATTATTGATACTGAAAATATTAATATTAAATAATTTTCTTCCTATCCTCTAAATTTGTATCTGTTTGGTTTTGTTCCTTATGAAGCAGAAGTATGGCTGCATAAATATGCACCACCCTTGAGTGATAAATTCACCTCTGTGTAATAAATGGTCTTTGTCACATAGCTGTGTATGTGTGTATGCAGTGACAGGAAATTATATGATACTCATGTATATATGTGAGTAATTAGGTAAGAGAAACCTCTATTTGTAGGCTGAATAGCTTGATTCTGTCATCAACATGATAGAAGTCTTTCTCTCATTAAAGTCAAACTTACCCGAAAAGCTCAGTAACAGAAGAGATTAATCATACACTTTTCTTCAGATCCTAGAACCTTCCTTCTCAGTAATCTGCTGAAGTGTTTCCTGATCTCCTCATTTCTTTGGTTCAAGGGCCAAAGAACCTGGGAAATCTCCTCCAGATGGTCTGCTCATTTAGAAGTAAAAGCAAGCGCGTGTGCCTCTCTCTGAGGAACAGCATAGACTCTCTACTTGAATTAGTAAAAGATCATTTTTTTGTGTGTGCTCTTATATTCAACTACTGGTTTCAGTTAAGTCCCCTGAATTAAACGGCTTGAAATGGAAAAGCACTTACAGCTGCTAAAATGTATTTTCCATTTCTCAGCTTTCATTGTGATTGGGTTAAAACCAGAAAGCTACAAATTGAATTAGTTCAGAAGTTTGTAAAATGTTTTGCCCATGGTGCCTACTGAGTAAATCTGTATTAATTGATATCTGTGGATGAATTAATTGATACCTCCCCCTCTCTAATTAATTGATATCTCCCCCTCTCTGCTGAAGAGGAGGTGTGTACTGATCACCCTGTTGCATATAATTACCTGAGCGGAGAACTTTAAATGTTTAACAGCGGTATCTCTTATTCTCTAGGCAGTAGAATGGCAGCCGCAATCCTTTCCCTTGTCTGGCTGTTACTCATAGCAGACAGAGCATGGACTCAAAGCGTGAGGCAGCTCTATGATGTGTATGAGCCAGATGACTGGTCTGTACATGACTTTAACTGTCCCAGCGAATGCTTCTGCCCTCCCAGTTTTCCTACAGCTTTATACTGTGAAAATCGAGGTCTCAAAGAAATTCCTGCTATTCCTTCAAGAATCTGGTATCTCTACCTTGAAAACAACCTGATAGAAACCATCCCTGAAAAACCGTTTGTGAATGCCACCCAGCTTAGATGGATCAATTTAAACAAGAACAAAATAACCAACTACGGAATTGAAAAAGGGGCCCTAAGTCAGCTGAAGAAGCTGCTTTTCTTGTTTCTAGAAGATAATGAGCTGGAGGAAGTGCCTTCCCCACTGCCGAGAAGTTTAGAGCAATTACAATTAGCTAGAAACAAGGTGTCCAGAATTCCTCAAGGGACCTTCAGCAATCTGGAAAACCTGACCCTTCTTGATCTCCAGCACAATAAACTATTAGACAGTGCCTTCCAGAGAGACACCTTTAAGGGACTCAAGAACCTCATGCAGCTAAATATGGCCAAGAATGCCCTAAGGAACATGCCGCCACGATTGCCAGCCAACACAATGCAACTCTTCCTGGACAACAACTCCATTGAGGGAATACCAGAAAATTATTTTAATGTCATTCCGAAAGTGGCTTTCCTGAGGCTAAATCACAACAAAATATCAGACGCAGGCCTTCCATCGAGAGGGTTTGATGCGTCGTCGATTCTAGATCTGCAACTGTCTCACAATCGGCTCACAAAGTTTCCCAGAATCAGTGCCCGCCTGCAGCACCTGCACCTTGACCATAACAAAATTAAAAGTAAGTAAATGTCAACTACTGGTTTCAGTTAAGTCCCCTGAGTTAAACTGCTTGAAATGGAAAAGCACTTACAGCTGCTAAGATGTATTTAAAGGTCTTAGAAGGGAACATCCTTCCTCCTGACATTTATCTATATCTTCTGTAAGAATGGCAACGTATTGTCATCTAACATACCCTTCATGGTTAACGTATTTTCAATTTTATTACTCTTTTTTTTCTATTTTTAGCCTTCATAAACTGAGCCCAAACTTTCCAATTAAAGTCTGAACGCGGACCTTAGCAATCTACAGAGATCCAGTGTCTGTAGGCAAAATTACATGTCAAGAAGATTCTGCCATGTCTGTCTTGGTCGGAAGATTAGTTTAAGAAAGTGTGCTGGGAACCAACAATCTCATGAGTTGGAATAAATGTAATATGATTGAAGAGGTTGTAGGAATCAACTGTGTCCTAAATATTATACGCCAGTTCATACCTGAACAATCCCTAATTAGAGTCTCTGGTTAAACACCTCTAAGTAGGGTTCCTCAAACTTTCCTGTGCACAAGTTTGTGGCTCTAAGACCAGAGTATCTGTGTTGAAAACTTCCATTTTTAACAAATTCTCAGGTGAGGCTCATGCTGCTGCTCTGGGAATCACATATTGAGGGCTACTACTGAAGTTCACTACTTCACGTGATTGAAATCAAGTTAAATGTCCTCGCAAGCTGGTAACTCCTTGCTGTCTGTTAGAATACCTTCACTTTTCCTGAAGAGAGCTTTTGATATGGGAATGAGAGATGGGTACAAAGTTTTTGGAGGGAAAGGTATAAAAGGAAGAAGTAGGTAGAGAAACTAAAGGCTAGATACATCAGAAATAAACTTGACCTCTTCACAATGTCCGAGGTTAGGCTGCATCCAGTGTAAAAATGATTACCTATCTTGGTCCAGCCACAGGGTCATTGATTCTGCCTACTTATCTTCAACCCTAATAGAACCACTTTAGGAACATAAACCTGGGGAGTCTTCCCCTCTTCACCTTTAGAAAATACATTCCTAGAGTGAGGGTTAGTCAAAATGGCCTCAAGAAAGTACACAAATAATTGGCAGAAGATACTGCTTCTTGGCATTAATGCACCAAAATTTCCAGTACCCAAATAATCACATAAATATTATGATTTATAAGAATGGACTATTTTTCCTCTGCATACTGCTTGGCTGTTGAAGATTTTTATAACAGCATAGTTGAGCACAAAATCCAGGAATTAAATAGCAGACTGACACCATAGCAGTTGTTTTTTCATGATAAAGAAATCTAGTTTTTAATCCTGTAGTCAAAAGTAAAATATTCAACTGAAAAAGAAAAGTTCACAGGAAAATCTGAACCTAGTAGTACAATGGTCAATAGGCAATACTTATGTACATGTATACTTTCTCCTTGATGAGTGTTTTGTGCTTCTACAGGTCTATTTCTCATCTGACAGCAAAGACCTACAGACAACTCATGTGGGAAGTTAACTTCGAATGATTTCACAGAGTCCTGTTTATGAATTGGATATTCCATCCAGACACTTTGAGAATGCGCATGTGTAGGAGTGCGACAGCATATTCAAAGCACAATTAACGTGTAGAGTACTCTGTCCTTCCTCCACCAGTGTTTCAGAAACATTTCAAAGTGCTTACTCAGACATTTCTGTTTTTCAGTTTTTTCTTTTCTTAGTGTTTATCAGAATCACATGGAGGGCTTATAAAGCACCAGTTGTTCTGTCCAGCTGAAGTGGCTTTGACTCAGTAGATCTGAGCAGAGGTTTAATTATTTAATTTCTGGGAGTATCAATGCTGTGGGCTCATGACTTGGAACCACTTATACTTGCAAGAAGCTTCTATGATAATATCAAAAACTTCCACAGAGGAGAAACTAAAGCACAGCTAGGAGAGGATAGTCGCAGAAGGACAATTGCCAGAACTTGAGATTAGAGCTTCTCATTTTAAGTAAAATGAGCTAAAATTTGTATTCATTTAATCCGTGTATCTTGTTTTCATTCTCATTGAATATAAGACTTTAAAAAAATTTTCTAAAAGCTGAAAAACACTATTGTTAACAAATTCGGTCATGGGCTGGTGATATAACTCAGCGGCCCAGCGCCTTACTGGCGAGTATGAGGTCCTGAGTTCAATTCCCAGTAACAAACAAGCAAGAATCAGTCATTTGTTTCTTAATATAGATATAAAATGTGATTATTTCTCTATTCCAAAGAAGTAAATGTAAAATCTAATTTCCCTGCCTGTAATAATTGGCTTATAATGCACCACACTGTTATAATAATTGGTAAAGCACTTTCAGCCCTTCCTGCCACATAACCAAACTGTTAATACGACAGTTTTAAGTAAACATATTTTATATGAATCCTCAGAATTTATCAGCTGATTTTGATTAAAATAGTATACAATTGCAATATGATTGAAATAGTCATGCCTTCTGAATATTTTAAGGATCTTAAAATTTTGTTACATATTTTGTCTACTTAAAAAGCTTACATCCTGGGGTTCTCTGAGAAACATCATTATTAATTCCTGAAAAATAATTAAAGTTTGAATACTTGTTTCCCATATTCCACCTATTCAGATGTGCATCAGTTTTAAGGTGAGAAGGTGGTAGAGAGAGGAGACCACAAACAGAAAGGGCCAATTCTCTCCACGAGCCAGGGACTCCATGTAGCAGGAGAAAGACCAGGCAGAGCCGCTGTTGCCATAACACCCAGGCGGGAGGAATAATATTGCCTGATAAAATTTGTAAAGTCATAAAATGAAAATGCATGAGAAAAAATTTTAAATTACAACTTTGCTAGCTACGAGTGTTTCATTAAATTAAATTCACAAAATGGCATAAAGTCCCAGCAGAGCAACCTTGCTGTCGGCATAAAATCTTTCAAAAAAATAGAATATGCATGTATCACAAAGACAGAGAGGAGAGGCATTGCCCAAGTTATCTGGGTCTAAGTAAGAGAAATCAACTCAAAGTAGCCTCAGGAAGAAAGCTAAAGGCAGCACAATATGTGGATTCATGGCTGAGAACAGTCACTATGCGCTTCTCTGAGGTTTGCTAGTTTAACACGTCATCTCTCTGGAGGATGCTCCTGAATCTCAGTATAGGCGTTGATGGCGTGGGCTCTGATGGAGGGCAGGTGCACAGTTTCTCCCATATTACCCATGCTGAAAAGTGTGATGGAATCTTTCCTGGCTTACGATTCTTTCATTCTTCCATCGGATTCTTACATCGGGTTGACCCTTGTCATCCATCCTCCCATCTAACCATCCGTTCAACCCTGTTTCTATCCAACCTTTCAGGGCCAGGTCTGACAGCTGTCTGCATCTCTGTCGCACATTTTAGCAGTTTAAACCTGTTTTTTCACACCAGTGAGCTGAAAGGAAAGATAATATGTCTCATATACCTTTGTTCACAGTGTGGCTCTTAAGAATATTTTCTTTCTAGTGCTCTATAATAAACATAGCAGGCCATAGAGTGACAAGACTGCACATCTGTTGCGTACTTTTACTAGGTTACTTTCATAAAACAGGTGCAGGTAATCACTACTTTACAAAAAGGGGCCTATTTCTCTACCATTTTTATTTTTCATGCCACTAGGTCCTCCTTTAGCACTGCTGTGTTGATTTCTTACTCTTTGAACCTCTACTCTTTCTTGTGTTCCAATTAATCATTTATGCTATCTTTGACTCCATAGGTGTGAATGTCACTATGATATGTCCTACTCCTACCACAGCGCATGCAGATCAGGATGTTTTCATTCATGGACCTCAACTGAGCTACCTCCGGCTGGATGGAAATGAAATTAAACCACCAATCCCCATGGATTTAATGACATGCTTCAAGCTCCTTCAGGCTGTCATTATTTAAGTACATCGTTCGCAATTCCAGAATTAGCTTTTAAATGAACTAAAAGTTCCAGCTGCTCTCGGTCACCATTTTCATTTGTGCGGCTTATTTTTTTCTCTATACAAAAGTGCTTCTGCGCTTCTGCCAGTGGCATACAGTGCAACTTGTATTAATTTGCTTCTCAATTAATGAATCAGACACAGAGTTGAGATATTTTATCAACTCAAAGATAGATATTGTTTCTTTTACAGCTGATTAATATCAAGTAATGCATCACATTGTGAAAATGAGAAGGGCAATATTGTGTGTTCAAAATTAATTATGCAGGTACTATATTTACAGTATAAATATAGGAATCAAAGAGAATGTGGGAAGATTGGAAGCAAATGAAATTTTTCTTTATTGTGATTACGATGAAACACATGCAGATTGCTGAATGGATTTGGGGCATGCAATTTTGGAGTTTAACTGAAGAATGGTTATGAAATGACTTGAATACTTCACAGAAAGAGACTTCTTGTCCTTCAATACTAAATAACCAAGCAGAAGACATCTAAAGTTCATTATTATTTTATAGCTGTTTCTCTTAGGTATAGAACACTGTGTTTTCTAGCAATTAAAGGGTTGCAAAATGTAACATTTATTAAAAAGCCTTTCTCACAGAGGCATGTTTTAGCACTTGGAATTGCAAATTATTCAATTCTTGTTTTGCTCATGATTTTTGGATTTTATAAATAAGGGGAGTAAAGGCTTTTTAACAAATCAAATCAAATATATGTTTTGAGAAGATTACTCTCAAGTTTTATTTAGGGACATATAGTGATAAAGAGTGTCATACTAGCGATTACTTGGATCTTCCTAGCGTGCACATGTGCGAACATGTTTTTCTGTACCTTCCTTTTCCTTATTCTTCCTGTAAACATAGGGAAAATATGATATTCTTATTATTTTCTTACTCTGTTTCTCATGAGTTCAAAGAGTAACCCAGTGTGTCATTATATAATAAAGTATACTTTAGCCTTCTAGTTTTGTAAGATGTGTACTATTTACAATAAATACTCCAGAGAGATTAATCCACGCCATTATGTATGTTTTCCAAATAGTGTTCTCAAAAACTCGGGAAAGTTTGACCTATTTCACTCCAAAATAGGATTATATGCTCAGGATCAAGAGATTAAAGAACATTAATAGATTATTGCAAAGATTTTCAAAAATTTATGACTTTTTACATTGTGAATTTGCAGAAACATAATATGATGTGCAGTATTCTGTATTTTCCCACCAAAACTAACTTGGAGGTAAAGGAGAACCAGTCTCTTAATATTTCAGTAGTTTGTGAAATGCTTCCTGAAGGCAAATAATCAGATTAATTTGCATTCACAAGATAAATATTTAAGAAAACAATGCACATAAATATAATTATGAAAATTACATAATATATAATTCTATCATAAGGCACAGATTATTAGATATTGGTAGACTTGGAAAAATATATGGCAGGAAACAGAATCACGTTAAGTATTTAAAAACTTATCATCATGTGAAAACATATTTCAAGAAGCTCAAAACTGAAGAGTAGAACTTATAGGTAAAATGCTAAGGAGTCATATTTTAGCAATAGGTAAAGACAGATTTTTCTGATATAGTTGTTTCTCACTTATCCATAGGTTTACTTTCTACATTTTAAGTTACCTATGGTCATTCACAGTTTGGAAATATTAAACTGAAAATTCTGAAAATATACAATACATGGTTTTAGAAGAAATTTCCACTATTCAGGTCAGTCTCACATGGATCACCTCCTCATCCAGTATATCCAACTTCTATAGCCTACCCTCCCTTAACTGCTTAGAAGCCATCTGAATTACCAGATCTTCCCTCACAGTATCACAGTGTTTGTGGTCAAGTACTCCTTATGCAGTAGACTTAATCTACTATGTAATAAATATACACCTCACCACCGTTCATCCTATCCTGTAGGCATTAATTCATTTTGTGTCATTATGAAAAAGGTGAATATGTAAGGAACAGTAAGATGTTTTATGAGATACCACATTCACATAACTTTTATTAGAGCATATTGTTATACATTGGAACCCCACGATTTGAGGGGGTTACATTTGTAGAGCACCTGCCAATTGTGGAAAAACCATGAATTTCAGATACTGTCAGAAAAATGCCTATACATGCCTATTTTATAGTTTAAACCCTAAATATGTTGTCTCCTATAGTTATGTAATTTAATAAATACTGTATTAATGAAGCCTTAGCACTTTAGGGCATTTTGGCTGCATCTTAGGGATTTTAAGGCTTTGAGAACAAAGCCGAGAACACCTGAGCCTGTCATGATGTGGGGATGCTGTTGCATCTGTTAGAAATGCATTACAGGGCAGGAGCCAGTAAGCAGCAAGAACTGAATATTGCTCTTGCATTGGCTACTTACAAACCTCTGGCCAAAAAATAATTGCATAGGATATTTACAGTGTCCCTGAAACTAGAGTTTCCTTGCACAATTATTAGTTAAGATCTGAAGAAACAACTGAGGCCAGGATCTCTGAACAGTGACTTCATGGCAGTGCATTGCAGCTGTTTTAATTACTAGTGGTTATGAGACTTTTATTGTACCTAATTTTATAAATTAAACTTTATCATAGGTATATATGCACAGACAAAACCCAGCATATGTATGTCTTGGTATTCTGTGGGTCAGGTATTCCCTGTGGGTGTTGGAATTTGCTTTTCATAGATGGGGTGACTATAATTATTCAAAATTGTCCACAAACAGAGGCAATTTTTCTTGAGATTGAGTTCATCAATTGTTCTGTTCAATTAGAAAGAATGATGACATGAAACAAATGGTATAAGAAGGGTTTTTTATCTGGAAACAAGATTGTTCTAAAATATTCCTTACAGAGCTTGTCAATTCTAAGAATAGTCTTCCTTCTTTTTTCTCTTTTTTATTCTTGTATTTATTTTAAGTATTTGTTAAGTATTATATGTATTCCATACTATAAAACACATAAGAGATAATTTTTCCATTTTATCCTGTAGTGGATCAAACACCAATTAAAGAATATCAAAAGTTAATGTAGAACTTCATCTGTGACAAATGTTATTGACAGAAAACTCCATACTGTGAAGGAATTAATAGTGCTATTCTGGAATTAATAGGTTTCCCTAAGAATAATGTAAAAAAAGCAAATAAATCATGAGAAGTTTATAACCTGAGGTAGGAGAGTAGAACATTCCAGGCATGGTGTGAAGACTAGTTCTTTAGAATGACTTGGAAATTAAACAAGAATTCTAAAGCAGAAAGGACATTGTTCATGGAGGGGTAATGGCGTTGTGTATTGATAAAGAACATAGTTCTAAAACTAAAATGGCTTCATATGAATCCCAGCTTCACCTCTTAGCTGCTATGTGACTCTAGGTGGGATCTTCACATTCTCTGTAGCTGAGTTTTTTTTTTTTTTTTCATTTGTGGAATAATCACAAGGCATAGTACCTAATTTATGGGGGAGATTAAATGAATTAGAAGGTGTAAAGTGCCCAGAAGAGCTCCTGACGTGGTGAGTGCTACATGATCTGTGTGGATGTGCATGTGTTTCTTGGCACTGTCTACCACAGTGAGGACAACCGAGCCTGTACGTGAGTACATCCAGTAGGACTTCAGGGTCATAGTATCAGTTAGAAAAATCTAGCTTTGAATATGAGACTAATATGATGGTCTCACCAGAGTGTTGGATCAACATGAGTTCTAGGAGATTAAATTGTCAAGATTTGGTGTTAGATTTTGGTAGGAAGTGGTGAAAGAAAGGAGGACATTAAGGTTTCCGGTTTGCAAAATACCATAGATAACAGTACATTTTTTAAGTACATTTCAGAAAACATTGTTAATTTGTAGGCATAGTTTGACTTTTTTGAGATAGGACCTCACTATACAGTTTACTTATATATTTTTTTATTTGTCTTTTTTGGAGACAAGGTCTCTCTATGCAGTTCAGGCTGACCTCTCTTTGCAGCCCAGGCTGGTCTAGAACTCACAGCGATCCTCCTGCCTCAGCCTCCAGAGTCCTGTGAGGTAAAGGAAACCTTAAGGTCCCTTGTAAAAACTCTCTTTTATTTAATCTGTACAAATTCTTTTAGAAGCCAAAAACTAGGTTAAGAATCTAGCATGGTAGAAGAAAATTTGCAGATGACGTTTTTGATAAGGCTGATGAGAGAGAATACTCTGATCCCTGAAAGTAATTGGATATAAATGTTTGGTTGTATGTATGTGTCTGTGTGTGCATGTATGCGTAAGAAATAGGAAAGGAAAACAAAGGTCTTTTTTAATGCTCTTACACACAAAACACAGTGCTTCATGTGGTCACAAATACGCGTGGAGAATTTTCTCTTGCAAATGGCAGATGGTTTTCCTATAATTCAATTCAATTCAATTCAATTCAATTTAATTCAATTCAATTCAATTCAATTCTAGCACTTGATAGAGTCAGACCCCATAGATTAAGGTCTGTGTCCCATAAGACTGAGTATATAAAGTGTCAGCTTAACTGAAGTCCCACACTTCCTCTGAAGCTTTTATTACTTTAGTATGATGGTTTGGCAGCTTAGAGCAACATTTTGCTAATTTTTACTGGCTTATGATAACTGTTTTACAAAGGATGTAGATGAAGTCAGCAGGAAGCAGTGTACAGGGCAAGCTATGTGGGAAGAGGACTGAGATTCCAGAGTGCCCATGCATCCAGCTCCTCCTGGTGTTCAGCAGATGGGAAGCTTTCTGAACCTTGTTCTTTATTTCTACTCAATTTTTATGGTGGCTTCTTTTACACTGATTACGTCATTCCCCATTGGTAGTCAGCTCAACCTTCAGCTCATCCTTTCCTACATATCAGAGCAAGAGACAGAACATTCTAACTTTTAATCACAAAGTTATTTCCCTTAGCAACCGGCCCACACCTTGAAGTTACTAGGAGATGCCTCTTTAGGAAAAAAAAGTTGGCCCCATCACTCAGAATATTTAATGGGATTTAGGAGTTTAGAAGCTCTACACCAGAAGCCAGGGTCAAGGATTAAATATTAGAACAAAGAATTTTCCTAGTGTCCTTGCGTTAGTTACTGTTACTGAGACAAAAATACTGGACACCCACAAGTTAAAGGAGGACGGGTTTATTTCAGCTCAAAGTTTATAGTGGTTTTAGTCCGTAATTGGATGCCTCCTAAGTAGGGAGGCACAGCAGATGGGCATCGCAGAGGAGAAACAGTTCATGGAAGGGCGAGCAGAAGGCAGCAAGCACCAGCAGCAGCAGCAGTAAGCCTTTCTTCTTAACGTCCTTTTATATCCCACCCAGGCTACAAACCTGTTGACTGGTGCCACCCATACCCATGGTGTGGCTTCTATTATGCACACCATAAATCTTAGTATCACACCCTTAGTCCATATTCACATACTGTAATCCAGCTGCCTTAGAAACTCCCCACCTATGACCACATGAGGGTTTGCAGGGACATCTAGATAGGTACAAGCCATGACAATCCTCACTTACTTGTTTTAGGAGATCTATATTAGGACATTGGGCTAAATTCTAGGAGTCCTGCCCTTGACAAGGAGGAACGTAAACTTTAAAGGTGCAGTTTTTTCAAAGTTAAGTACAATTTAGAAGTAGAGAATGGATAAATGCTAATGAATACAAAGGAAAAAATAGGATGAGCAACAGAATACTGAGGAAACTAAAGGAAAAGAACAAAAGCCAAGAGATAGAGTGAGGGGAAAGGGAGAGAAGGAGAAGGGGACAGAAAAAAAGATTATGATATGTTATGCAATTGCATGAATTCCCCACAATTTGTGTAATCAATATGTACTGGAAAGCACAGATACAAATTAAAATTAAATGATGAAAATGTTAAGGAAAACAACAAAAGACAAGTAGAAAATACATTTAAATGATTACGGTAGAAAGTTCTGAACTGCTGTGGAGAGAACATGTAGTTTCAAATCCAAGTTATGGTATTTACTACCTCTTCGATCTTTGGCTAATGTCTTAACATTTGTAAACATTGGATCCTCATCTGTAAAACAGGAAACTATATCAACTAACTTACAGAGTTGTTGTATTAAAAGACAAAAATGTATGTATGTATGTATAGAGGAATATGTATGAATATACATATGTGCAGGAGGGCTAACATGGTTCTACTATTGTATTATATCACTTAATGCTAAGCAATAATCGATGATAGGATATTAGATTGATAGTGTATATCTGTATGTGTTAGCCTGAACACACACTTCGAAGATATCAATATGTAAAGCAGCAACAAGCGGTGTTTTTTTTCTGTTGTTGTTGTTGTTGATGTTGTTGCTGTTGTTGATGTATGCCTGTTTTCTTTCTTGTCTTTGGATTTTTGGTTCTTGTGTTTT
>PVLD010003139.1:0-148504 GCA_004027595.1 Dinomys branickii
ATGTAGGTACCAAAGCTTATTAAACTTAATAAAACCATTTTATATGTTGAATCTTTTATGAGTCTCGAGCATAATAAAAAACCTGAAATGTTTATATCTGAGTACAGACTAACCAGCCACCATACTTTTCTATAGAACTCTTTTTTTTAATGTTGGAGATAAAATTCAGGGCTTTGCACATGCAAGGCAAGTGCTCTTCCACTGAACTACATACCTAGCCCTCACAGAATTAATGAATTAATTTATTCTTTTATTTTTAGTATATATTTACAGATTATACTTATCATAGAAGGTTAATAGAGATATTTATATCATTGCATTTCTGTTACTAGAATATATTCTTTCATAAAAACTTTCGCTTTACTGCATTCTTCCTATGTGTACTCTTGTCTAGTTTCAAATTTTCTGGTATCAAATGGAGCAAAAGAGAAAACTGGCATTTTGAAAATATATACTTTTCTCATTTTCTCTTGATATTTGTTCCATAACTGTGGAGGGCTGCTTTTCTCAGCAGCTTCGGTAGATCTTTGAGATGTTATCCTTTTAAATAAAGGGATATTCATGCTCTTCTGTTTATCAACTTGCATGCAAGGAGTTTTTTTTAAACACTAAATATACTTAACTTTTCTAGAGAGACAGAGATGAAACTTGAAACGAAATGCAGGTATTTTGCAGCGCACCCCAAGCCATCTCGCACTTTTTCCTGTATCCCTGTTTCATGCGTTAGGGTTGTTCATGCTCCAAAAAGACCTTCATAAGCAGTGCCAGTATAAAGGAGTAGCAGGGTTGTGCCATGGTGGTAATTCTCCTGTACTCCCGCTGGAAGCTGGAAGTTCAGGTTGGAAAGACAAGGGTCTCTGCAAACGAGCATTGTTCCTCTCCCTCCTTTGCCCAGACCCATCTGCTTCCCAGGAAGTCCGAACAGACAAGAGTCAGCTACCATCTTGCAACCAGCTGTTGAGTAGAAACACAAGGGTCAGGGTAGCGCTGCTCACTGAGGGCCACAATCCTCCCAAAATGGCTGGTTTTAATTGCTTGGAAATCTGGGTCCTGTACATGTGCCAGACTCTTGTGAATTCTGCCATGCCTGTGTGATCACAGTAAATCAGCGGACCTTAAATACTCACTTTCAAAATTTCCGTTTTATGTTACTTTCATCCACAAAGCAGAAAGCACTTCAAAAGACAAAATAATGATTACAATATCCCATCTTTCCATTTGTAATATCAGCAAGCAGGGCATGTTGTTAAAGGCTGTTGCATTCCTCCACAACACAATACTTTTAAGCACAAGCTTAAACATCTATAAACCTAAAATTTTATGGCAAATTGATATTTTTCTAGTTTAAATTTAGGAAGAAATATGGAAGTACACTAGTAGCATAATGAACTCACTGCCTTGGTCTTTAACAGATGTGTTCCTCTTTGCTTTCCAGTTGTTACAGACGACCATGTACAAATCGACTGAGGCACTGTGAGCAGGGACTTTTGTTCAGTGAAGAAGTGTGTCGCTGTGTCCCTTCATACTGGAAACGACCACATGGGAACTAAGACTGCACTACTTTCCAGTTCATCATTTTTCTGCCATGAAAAGTAAAACTGTTACCACGTTAGAACTGTGAACAGAGAGACCTTGTAGGACCATGGTAACAAAGACCAAGTTCTGTGTTCCTCTGAACCATGTGGATAATTTTACGGAAATGGACTGGAGCGCAACTGTAAAAGGCCTCTTTCAAAAAGACTGGTTATCTGCCAGAAAGCTGAGATTTTGTGATTTTTTTTAAAAGAAGAAAGAATAATGACTATATAATTTATTTCCACTAAAGATATTGTTTCTGCATTCATTTGTATAGCAATAACAATTGGTAAAGCTCACGGTGATCAATATTTTTATAACATGCAAATATGTTTAAAATAAAATGAAAATTGTATTATAAGCTGGTAAGTTTAGTCTGTTACCATCTTACATTTTAAGCAAAAACTGATATTATGAAACACTGATCTCCTACTGCCTTTTTTCTTTAACCAGGTGTCAGATTTTGATGGTTATGAAAAAAATGTAAAAGGAAGTTTAAGAAGGACAGCAGTATATTATTTCATTTTGCTTAAATTTATCTCAGTGTAGTTAATGATTATAAACATTGTAGCCATGATACCTTTGAATTTACCACCAAATTCATCTGTTCTGAGCCTCTTAGGGGACAGCCCACTTAGCACGTCCATCTGATAGAAAGTTGCTCAGCGTACTGGAAGCATTCAGACTCTTCCCTGGGTATAAAATCCTTCAGTATGTATTAAAATGGCTTTAAAATATTCCCTCAAAAAAAGTCTTTTCCAAATACATAGTTTCTTTTGGCCAGCTAAAGTGTTTCTGAAATACTTCCACCAAGTTTTTTTTAAATGAATTCAAAATAATCTTTAAATTCTCATATTTTTTAAAAGAAAACATTTCAGCCATACAACTGAAGTGCATTCTGCAGGGAATTTTGTATTTTTGTTGTTTTACTTTTTGCAGTGCTGAGGATCTAACTCAGGCCCTGCGCATGCTATGCAAATGCCTTACCATGAGCTATGCTCGTAACGCCAATGTTTTACTTTTTAAAAGGCCATCATACTAAAATACTACCCTCTATGAACAAGTATTTTCCCTGCATGAATAAAATCAAGTAAATGGCCTACTTGTTGACAGATAATTAATTGTAGAATAGTGTGAAATAGATACTGTATATAAATAGATCTGAAAGAAGAAAATATTCAATATGAGTCATGTATAGGCAAATCTCTAGAAAGCAGCAAACTTAATATACTAGAAACATGAAATTAGTATAGAGTACTAGTCATTATAATAGATATAAATGTTTAATTTGTATAGAGAACTAAAAATTATATAAAACAATATAAATATTGATATGTTTTACTATAAAATAGAATATAAATGCCCTAAAAACAGTCTCTGTATATTCCATACTGACTTCTAAATCAGGTTTTACCAGCAGTGTTTACTGAATTGCAGCTATATGCTCAGTACAACACTAACATCTACTTTAGGGCATCATATATTTTCGGGTACTAAAATAAAACAAAAGTAGTCCACCACCTTCTATTATACATTTACAGGCTGTCTTCCAGTTTTTCAGTAAAGGTTAATGTGAAATCTCTAAGCAGACAAAATATGCACTGTACATTCTATGTTCTAGGTAAGGTTTGGGTAATTTTTAAATTTCAGAAAAAAAAGAGGAAGGGAGGTAGACAGGAAGGCAGGTAAGTAAACTTGACAACAGCTATATTTCTGCAAAATTCTTCAAAAGAACGAATTCTAGGGTGATTGCAGAAAAGAAACTGAAATCACAGTAATCTCTTTCCATCTGATGAAGAGGCATAGAGAGATCATCATCTTTGAAATTCTGTTAAGATTCAGCGCAATAACTTTTCATCTCATCCCAGTCAAAAATGAAAGCAGACAAACGATGTAATCTGCTAGTGTCAGTCTGACAATCATTTTTATGTTCGATATATTTGAATTATATTCGTTTTTAAATTAATTATAGAAAAATAATCTAAGCTTCCTGAGACCATGCGGAGAACATTAGGAACTGGTAGAATGATTTATATGTTAGATTTAATAGCAGTCTAAACTGTATTTCTCAAATGTATGGACAAAAAACCCATTAGACCAAAAAAAAAAGCCTTACACATGCTAGGAAAATAGCATTTAAATTTGTTCCTAGAAATGTAAAAATCTTTATTGAAAATCAAGATAGCGTGGACAGAGATAGTATCTTAAGATTCTTGGAAACAATTTTATGTGGAACATAAAAATCGCACTGCAACACGCTATAATGAATGAGGGGTTTTTTGTAGCCAGTTAAGATGACTAGAGATAAAGTTAAGCAGTTGTTTGGAATATCAGAAAATGTGATTCAGCACAAACCAAAATTAGAGTAAGAATTTGCATAAACTCTGCAAAGGCGTCCCAAGATACTAATGTTAATCCAAAGGATGAAGTGGAGAAAATACTGGAAGCTCACAGCAAGTTAGTATCTCAAAACTTGGAAAGTTTATAAACGGAATTTTATGTCCAGAAACCTAATACTGTATAGTCAGTTGAAAAGGCTAAAGGAAAAAATGTTTTGGTAAGCAGTTATATAAGCTTTGACATTTACTAACTGCCTGAGCAAAACAGATTCCTTTATTAGAATTTTTAAAAATAACCTTTCCTTCCTATCTGAATTACTCAGAACAGAAGCTTGAGTGGTGTCAATAAAAGACTGAGTTCTCCCAGAGTGCACTTTGAGGGAAGGAGCAAAGGTCATGAACCCACACACATGTGCCCTAGGCTTCCCTACACAGGAACGGTCTCACTCAGTGGGAGAGAGAAGAGGCAGACACAGCAGGAGAGTTCATACCGCAGTGATTGTTTTACCATGTTGCCAAAGCTTAATAAACTCGTTGCCTGTGTAAGTTCCTGGGTTCCTCTGTCTAGGCAGTGCTGGGGTAGGAGTGAACAAGGGTCTCTGGCCTCAGACTTGTTTGTGTTACTGTGCCGTCCCCAAGGTCTGAACTTTCCTTAGCAGGGTTTGCAAAGGATACCTTTCAAGGTATCTGACTTTCACATAGTAGACAAATTATGAAAAGTTCTCAATAAACCCATTATTTCATGCTAAAAATACATGTAGCCTTCCTCAAGAACAGTATAAGAAAGTGAAGTATACAGAATAGTATAATTACAAATTTATCTTTTCATCTGCTGGGATTCTTGCCATCCTGCATACATTTAAAGTGGGAAGTAACTACCTGAGGACAAATAAAAATGTAAACAAAAAACTCAATGCCTGAAGAGTGCAGACTGGTGCAACCACTGTGGAAATCAGTGTGGAGACTTCTCAAAAAACTAAGATTAGAGATACCATTTGACCCACTTATTCCTTTTACTATCTTCCCAAAACAATTTAAACATCGTACCGCAGTGATACATGCACACCCATGTTTACAGCAGCAGAGTTTGTAATAGCTAAATCTTGATAATACCTCAAATGTCCATCAACCAATGAATGGATAAAGAAGATGTGGAGTTTCTTTATATAATGGAGTACTACTCAGCCATAAAGAAGGATAATCTTGAGTCATTTCTAAGTAAATGGATGCTCTGTGAGACCATATTCTTAAGTGAAATAAATAGGACACACATGTAAATATCGCATTGTCTCTAGTTTGCAAAACTGAAGTGTAAATAAGAACCAAAATGCATAATACATATTGTGAAATAGGAAGAAATTGTTCAAATGGAAAGAGGAACTAGGAAGGGTGGAGGGGGGAAGGAAGGAAGGGAAAAGGAAAAAAAGGATAAAAGAGAAACAAAGATTTTAAATGAGGGGAAAGGGAGTTGTTGGGGGGCGTGTGAGAGGGGAGTTAAGGTATGTTGTGTACAAGCACAAATTTGCTATGATGAATGTGATCATATGTATATCTAAATTTTACAATAAACTTAATAATTTTAAGAAAGCATATTGTACAGGTTGATCTAGTCCAGCTGAGCACTGAACTGGAAATCATAAACCCAGTTTTTGGTATTGACTTTTCTTCTGTGTCCCTGAGCCATTCACCCATCTCCCAGAGTCTGAGCATGTCGATTTGTGAAGGGAAAGAGATGGATTCACATTGCATGTCAATCTTAGCTCTGAAGTTAGAGTTTGTACTAAACAGAGGGAAATCAAAGCCAGAGCGTTTTTTAGAACTTTGGGTTGCATCATTTTTGAGATTGGTGACCTCATTAAGAGAAACTGTTTTTCTTTTTTAAAAAGTATCATACAAGAAGTGATAAATGTAAAACCCATCTCCCTTCTACTGTCATTCTAATTAAATCTTGATTAATGTAGATAGCTCAAACTATGCTTTTTCCTGATGTTTTTATTATCAAAGATGGTCGCATATGGACACCAAGAAAAATTTGAAACATCTTGAAAAAAGAAATCACAAACATGATTTCTTCTGCAATTCTTTCTAACCTCAACAGATGTACATATACTATGCTTGATCCAGGAAAGGGCTTTGAAGCAGGAATTGATTTCTAATTGTTGTTACCATCTGGTATTCTGATGATAGGATTTGATTAAGTACTGAGCCTACATCACTAAGATGTGGCATCTGCAATTCTGTAAGTATAGAGGTCACAATGTGCAGATGCGGCTGCAGGCACACCCATGACGGCTGACTTATCGCAAGCTTGAAACATGGCTGCCCATACAGACAGCAGTAGCTGGTTTAATTTAATAGAAATAACTCTGAGACACTATTCAAAGCTTCTTCAACATCTACTAAATAATAAGTAAGTGATTGTGTACAGAAAATTCTACATTATCTTAAACACAAATACTTAATTTTATAGATGTAATTTACTAATAATTTTGAAAGGAAAAAAATTTTTTAGATTTCCACACACAATGAGGTTATAACAATATGCTTAGTTTGCTGTTATGTGCAATTTAAATTTTTAGCATTTCAAGACAGCTGCACATCTTAGTGTTTTTAGAAAATTAATCTTGCTTATGGTCAGACTTATATGTGTAGGTTCAGTACAGTTTATTTACTGACCATTATCATACCCATAAAATGTAACACTAATTAATTCAATGTGCAATTCTTTTCCTAGGAATAAGTTGCATATCTTTACCACTAGGATTTCACAGAGCATTTTCTCACCTATAACAAATGGGTCCTCTAGAACATCTTTTTCTTCACACATTATACTTCCCCCCCCACCACGCCCACGGCACTGCTTTTATTTCTATTTCCAACTCATCTTTCTTCCCTTTCTCCACAATATACTGAGAAACCGCTGCTGAGTGACATGATATCACAGGAGGAGAAAGAACACCAGTAAGCAGGTGGGATTTTAGTTTCCAAGATTAAACATTCCCATGGTCATCTGATTTTATCCTCAAACTGAACTGACTGGCTGATGAGCACTTTAGACAGCGTTTCTTATTCGTGATGATGCTTTTGAAGTTCATGATCCTTAGAACACAGAGTGAACAATGGATGACAGACCTGCGTTTCCCTTTGTTGGCAGAGGCAAGAAAGAGAAGAGGGAAATTTTTTAAAAGGAAAGGTGAAAGGATGAGGAAGGAAAAGAGCAAGAAAAGGCAGAAAAACTAGAATTTTGAGAAAATATGAAAACTATGACCTCTTGGAACAGGGATTTTTAAAAGTATGGAAAATTCTGGAAATACATAGAAACATTTCTGTGATCTGTGAACAAGAAAGAACAGAGGCAAGATTATATTCTCTCTTGAGTTTTTCATTAAAGTATGGCATCTACTAAGTGAACCAGATAAATTGCACCCTGTTTAGGTGAAAAGGTACTAGTTAGGTAAAAGTACAGAATAATGCCTGGGAATATCTGAAATGGGGTAACTCCAGTCTTGTGCACGTGGGCGCCCTGAATACCACTGCATTCACTATCATTCGAACAACTAAACTGCTTTGGAGGAAGTCATGGGAAAACAAACTTTCCCTCGTCTTTGCATTTACAAGAGATGCTTTTACACGAAATTTCAGATCATGTGAAAATTTCACTGATCTTTATAACAAGTCACGTGACTTCTTATCCTGGGCGTCAGACAACCACGAGCTTGCTTGACTGTCTTGTCTGGGAGGACGACTGTGCCGGGCATTCCCTTCACACAGCACGCAGGAAGGAGAAGTGCTATCTGGACCACGTGGGGCTTTACTGTCCCCGAGTCTAGACTTCAATAAGCTGATGAGATATGGAGGTTACAGAGTTCATTTGAGAACAACCCATTCTCTTCTTTCCATCTGGAATATTTTTAAAAATTGGGGTTAAATCTAAAAGGGGTTTTGAAGTGTTTGGTTGATCTCAGTTTTGCAAGTAAAGTAATGGTAGCACCAAACTGTTAAAGGTTTGTCTCAACCACTTACCAGCCCAAATATTTAAACACAGGGTGACCAAAAATTACATATGTCATTATTTTTATGAAATAGGTAACAGGAAATATAAAATTGGTGCATTGAATTTACCCAGTGCGAGAATTAACTGCTTGAAATGACACCTTCCTAGTGACACTTGGGATGGTCAGTACCTGAACAAAGGCACTGCCTGAGTGACACTCGGGGAAGCTGCTCAGTTTCACAGCACACGTGCAGCGAGGCCCAGAGCCTCACAGGAAAGCTAGTCATTTTCTCTTTGCTCCCACAAGGACATCCACTCTGTTTTTCACAAAGTCCTGACGTAACCAGGGCTGCCTTGCTTTTCCCTGATTTACGTCAAGATATTTGGAGAAGAGATTTTTATATTAAAAATAAAGCCTCTTGAAAATTCATTTTTTGTTCAAATTATTTTAAACTACAGTGTTTGTCTTATTGAATTACTATAGTACTCGCTTGGTCTCTGCCAAGGCCATTGTCTCCCACAGGAGCAGATGTGTCTGAAATTGGGCCCAAATCCTGTGGCATGGTTGCCCCGCCCCCAGGCTTTCCTGACAACAAGCAAAGCCATTGTGCTGTCACTAAGAGAGAGCTCATGCACCCCTTGAAGAGTATGTAGAATGCCTCAGCTATATTGCTTGAAGCAGAGAAAGCATGTGAGAACCTCTACAGGTGAGAGTGAAGGTGTTTAAAAATGACACTCATTTTACCACTTCTCACCAAAGCACAAACATAATGTGAGCTGGGCGAAATTATCTTCTCAGTGACAGGATTTATTATTGTTTCTCCTTCAGGCTTGAGACATGATCCTGAGACAAAATTTATGTGCTTCCATGCTTACCTGTGAAGAATTGTTTGACCAAGGAATTCAAACCCGCATGCAGATAGACATCCCTTCATCTAGCTATGGCTCGGTTGGCCCAAGGCTGATATAAACTCAGTTCATTTTCAAACATGCTTCACTTCTCTCTGGTAAAGTTGCCATAACAGAAAACCCCAGGATCATGATTAAACAGCTAAAAAACTATTTTCTTATAGTTATAAGAGGCCAGAAGTACAAGAGTCAGTTGTGATCTGGTTCTATTCTGCTGAGTTGTGATCTGGTTCTGTTCTGCTGAGGGCACTCTTCCTGGCATGCTGAGGTCTTGCTTCTCACTTTTCTCATAGGTCTCTTCTTTTTGGAAAGGGAGCAGTCTCGAATGTCACCTCCTCTTCTTAGAACACTAGTCCTGTTGGGTTAGCCCCTCCTCATTTTGACTTCCATTGCCCCTGATGGTCTTATCTCAAAATATACAAGGGTTAGGACTTCAACAGATGGAACTTGGGCTATCAAATTCAGTCTATTGAAATCCCTTTTTACATGCAGATTTTAATTGGCAAGAGAAAGTCAACTATGAGTGAAAGTATCCTCAAGCTGGTCATAGTCTCTGAATTGTGTTGAGTGCTGCAATAAGAGAAAAGAAAACAAGAATTTTGTAATTTCGGGCTCTGTAGAGAAAATAATTCAAAAACTTTTAAATTATACTAGTCATTCCAACTGAGAGCTTGTGGAAAAACAACGTTGTTGAACTGGAGGTAAAAAGATAAAGCACCTATGTGAATAAGTTGGATTCTGTATGCAGTTTGGAATTAAAATTGTCTACCTTTACAGTTTTGTACATCAATATGTCTCAGATTGTAATATCATGGGAAAGTCTGAACAATTCCTTAATGCTTTCATACATTTCCAGTGCAATTATTAAATTAGTCAAAGGGACTCTGGAGATGATTTTCCAAGGCAAAAAGCAAATGACCTTACCAGCATTAGGCTTCTACAGGTAACTAAAGATCAAAGCCACAGCTATTGATTTCACAGAGCATTCCCTTAGTTCCTTGGATGCTGGTTACAAAACTGGCAAATATGTTCAATTTTAAAACAGCCCTAGATTCATAATAAAACCTTAGTAAGTAATTTCCATAATCTTTGGCAGTTTCAAATGTCAAACCCTCTTTCTAACCAGAATTAAAGCATCCGGAAATTCAACCTCATTTACAAATTGCAACAGAAATTTTCTGAGTGGGGCTACACATAAGGAAATGTTAGGATTCAGCCAGGTATCAAATTGCAGAATCTGAAAGTCTGAATTTATCATCACAGTGATTATATAAAAATGCTATAATGCATTTTGGAATTCAATCATATTTTTTATCCACTTAGGTCACAAAAATTGGTGCTTTAAATACATCAATCCCAGGTTTCTTTACATTTTAATATGTGAAAAAGCACAGAGAAACCAGAAACTAGCTACAAATGCTCAAGTTAAATATTTCAAGATTAATTTATTTTGATTCAATAAAAATGTTCTTTTAAAAACAGGAAAAGATGATAGATGTGAAAAATGTAAACACATCTGACTATTAGTGATACCAAATTAAAAATAAACTTTGTACCAAAATACTTGAACTTTGTATTCATGGATTTCTCGTAGTTTTGGTGTAAATTTCTTTCATTTTAAATAAAATCCACTTTGCTTATTAACTATACATACTCAGTTGAAATCAAAAGTCTTCAAATATCAACTGTGAGAAAATTCCTATTAAAGTGTTAAAAGCAACGTAATCTGGAAATGTCACCAAACAATGCATAGTGTTTCTGCACTGCAAACTGAACAAAGGGGCAAACTTAGATCTCTAGTATGTCATTTGCTTATATGGCTAGATGTAACTATTATGCCAGTATTGGGGGAAAAACTTATCAGTTGGAAATAGCTATCTTGGGAATTTTCACCATTTGAATATATTTGAGCTTTTTTTTATCACTTCTAATCTCAAAGGAAAATACATTTATAGAGGTCTGCTGAAACCCAGTGTAACTTTTCTAAATATGAAAACTAGAAGCCTCAGTCAGTGCACTTCAGAGCATGGTTTATTAAAGATTAGAATGTAGAATTTTAAGAACTTGGAGGAGGGGAGGTAATAATTTAAAGCTAAAAGTATGAATATCTCCAGGCTCCATAGGTGGAAGAGGAGTCTAGTTAAAAATATAGAACATGTTCTATGTATCACAAATCCTAAGAAGCCTTTAATATTATCAATAGCATTCAAGTTTCAGGTGATGCTTTTATTTTAGTATCACAATATAATATTCTTCAGTAATGACTCACTCCTGCACATATTGGAGAAATGAATTGGGGGGAGATAAATCACCTATCCTTATGAATTCTGATTAGATAATCATGAAAACTAACAAAGTACATTTCAAAGGTTGAAGGTAAGCAGCTTACACACAGTTGTAACCAACTTTATCATTTTAGAAAATTACTTACATATACTGTTGGTAGTATTTTAAGGTATTGTCAAACAAATCCCAGTAAAGCATGTTATTCTGTCAACATAAAATTTGAAAATGAATGAATTGACCAAAATCTCTTTTCTAATGGAAGCTTCCTTGGTATGGTTGAAAGAGCACAGTGTGAATGCCGACTCTCCTCAATACCTTTGGGGCTGCTTCACCTCTCTGGACTTCAATCATTTAATCTATATTGAAATCAGTGTTTACATAGACTCAGTGCAACAGTGTATATACAGGTCACATATGAGATTTTGTGTGCAACGATGCTTAATTAATATTCTTTGCTATTGCATTTATTGTGCATGTATATGTTGATACTCCAGCTAATATTTTTAAATTAGATGTAATGGGATAACTTATTTTATTTTTCCATTTGTTAACTCCTGTACAGAAACATGAATCTAATTAGTCAAATTCCTTAGGACTTCTCCTCTTAGAATCAGTGGGCACACGCTTTTGGTAGGTAGAGTTAGGCTGGGAAAAGAAAAAAAAAAGAGAAATTATAAATTCTAGATTTGAGGAGCAAATCATAGTTGGCACTCTTAAAAATATAAATGTGTAAATGAAAATGAAGAATTCATTTAAAAATATAAAATAAGTGGAATCTGAGTGGCCCATCTGTGTGGAACTCTTGGGGGGTGAGGCTGGAGTGTGTGCTCTGCCCTGCTCCTTTGGACAGGGAAGGAGCTCAGCCAAGTGGTGCCTAAGTGGCCTGTCTCAGTTGGCGGGTGAGGCTTGTGGCATGGAAGCAGCCCTGAGCTTTGTGGTCCTCTAAGTTGGAAGGTGAGGCCTTCTCTACCCTGACCAGCTGCCTCAGGATGCTGGAGCAGCAGCCCCTGTCTAGCCACCATTGCTTCCATAGCTGAGGCCCATACACTTTCTGTCCATGGCCTAGAGACCCTGGTACCAAAGGCCAGCGTTTCCCCACCATAGTAGTTGTGGTCTGAGCCGTGTACCCCAGCAATTGCCTGGGGATCCTGGGCCCAGGGGTCCATGGCCTGCTACCATTGTGGGATAACTTTGATATCCAGGTAAACTAGGTCCCTAGAGTCCTTCAGCAAGCTGCCTGGGTAGCTGGTAGCTCAGCACTTTTCATCTGACATCCAAAATAGTAAGATATAGGAGCTAAATGCAATCTCAAAACTCAACTCCATCTAGAACAAGTCCAGGAGACACTGATAGAGGAGAACTTGGAAGCCACATACCTGAAATCTCTGAAATGATCGCATCTGAAGTAAAGAAACAACTCCATCAGGCCATAGAGGAGATCAGATCAGAAGTAATATCTGAGGCAAAAAATGAAATGACAATAATAATGAAAGAAATGCTCTGCACATCTAGAGAAGAAACAGATTAAAAAATAGAGGAACATAGGCAACAAATGGAAACATTACATAAGCAATTTAGGAAGGAAATAGAATGCATAAAACAGACTCAAAGAGATTTCCAGGAAATCAAAACTTCCCTTCAAAGCTTGCAAAACTGCTGGAATGAAGCTGAAGAGAGAATTTCATATCTTGAAGATAGCATGCAGCTAGTGACCATAAAAGGAAGGATCTCTTAAAGTCATCAATGATCCAGGAAAAGTCAATCCAACAACTGCAAGATGAGGCAAAGAGATATAATGTCCGATCAATAGGAGAGGAGTCAATGAAATAGCAGGAGGCAACACAAATGTCATAAAAAGAATATTTTCAGAAATAATAGCAGAAAATTTCCCAAGCATGCTAAAAGATTCTGATGTGTGGTTAATGAGGCATATAGAGCTCCAACTAGCCATAACCCAAATAAAACTACAGCCAGACTATATAATAGTCAAGATCCCAGATATCCAGCAAAAGAATACAATATTAAAAGCTACTAGAGAAAAGAAACAGATCACCTATAAATGAAAGCCTATCAGAATCACAGCAGACTTCTCAACAGAAACCATGCAATTGAGAAGAGCCCGGAATGATGTACTACAGATTCTGAGACAAAATAGCTTCCAACCCAGACTGATGTATCCTGCAAAATTATCTTTCAAATTCATTGTAGAAATAAAATATTTCCATGATGAAGAACAACTGAAGAACTTCAAAAGTGCCAAACCAACATTACAAAAAGTACTAAAAGATATTCTAGACAGAGAAAAAAGAGACCACCATCTCAAGAACAACAATAGAAAGGAACGCTCAAACAGACCAAGCAATTAAACAGAAAAAGTAGGAAACCAACAGCAATTAAATAGCATGACAAGGATAAACCAACATATACCAGTTATAACCATTAATGTAAATGGCCTCAATTCACCGGTCAAAAGAAACAGATTGGTAGATTGGATTAAGAAACAAAATCCCACAATATGCTTTATAAAGGAAACAGTTTACTCAAAAGGAAATCTATAGGCTGAAAGTCAATGTATCAAAAGCAATTCTCCAAGCAATAGGTCCCCAGGAAAAAGCAGGGATACCTATGGTGTTTGTAGACAATGTAAACTTCAATCTGAAAACAGTCAAAAGTCATAAAGGTCACTACATACTAGTTAGGGGAAAACTGCAAGAGGAAGAGATAACAATCCTAAACAGATATGCACCAAATATTGGAGCACCAAACTATGTAAGTCAAATCTTAACAGACATGAAAACCTAAATAATCAATAACATTATTGTAATAGAGGACGTAAACACCCCTTTGATGCAAAGAGACAGGTCAACTAGACAAAAAATCAGCAAAGAAATAACAGACCTGAAGCAAATCTGCGAACAAATGGACTTAGTAGATGTAGAGTGTTCCACCTCACAACATCAGAGCACACATTTTTCTCAGCTGCACATGGGTCTTTCTCTAAAATAGACCACATTCTACCCATAGAGCATACCTACCTAAATACAAAAGAATTTAAATTATCCCATACATATTATCTGACCACAGTGCAATGAAATTGGAAATTAATGACAAAAAGAACTCCAAAAACTTCATAAACACTTAGAAATTAGACAACAATCTCCTGAACAACCAATGGGTAACAGAAGAAATTTTTAAAAACCTAATAACAAATGAAAATGTAAATACAACCTAGTGGAATCTGTGGGATACAATGAAAGCAGTTCTCAGAGGGAAATTTATAGCAGTGAACTCACACATAAGGAAAACAGAGAGAGAAGAAATAAATAGCTTAATGCTGCAGCTCAAACGTTTAGAAAAAGAAGAACAAGTCAAGTCCAAAGCCCAAAGAAGGGAGGGGATTATAAAGATCAGGGCAGAAATTAATGCAACTGAGACAAAGAAAACACTACAAAAAATAAATGAATAAAAGAATTGGTTCTTCGAAAGAATAAATAAAATTGATAAACACCTAGCCAAACTTATCAAAAACAGAAAGAAAAGAACTCACATTCATGCAATGAGGAATGAAAAGGATGAAATCACTACAGATCCTACAGAAATGCAAAAGATCATTAATACCTACTTTGAACCTACTTTAATACCTACTTTAATACCTACTCCCATATGATAGAAAACTCAGAAGAAATGGACAGATTCCTAGAAATGTACAAATTATCAAAGTTGAGTCCGGAAGATATAAAAATCCTGAACAACCCAATATCAATTAGAGATTGAAAATGTCATTAAAAACTTACTGACAAAGAAAAGCTCAGGCCCTAATGGATTCAAAGAATTTTAAAAACATTCAGCAAAGATTTAATGTCAACACTCCTCAAACTCTTAAATGAAGTTGAAAAGGAAGCAATTCTCCCTAACTCATTTCTGGAGGCAAGTATTGTACTGATTCCAAAACCTGAGAAAGACCCAACCGAAAAAGAGAACTATAGACCAATCTCCCTAATGAACATAGATGCAAACATACTCAATAAAATACTAGCAAATAGAATGCAATGAATCATAAGGAAAATTATACACCATGACGAGGTTGGATTCATTCCAGGAATGCAGGGATGGTTCAATATTTGTAAATCAATAATTTAATACACCATATCAATAGAGCCAAAGACAAAAACCACATGTTCATCTCAATAGACGGGAAAAAACTTTTGACAAAGTCCAACACGCATTCATGTTAGAAACCCTAGAGAAACTGGGAACAGATGGCTTTTACCTCAATCTGATCAAAGCCGTCTATGACAAACCAACAGCCAACATCATACTAAATGGACAAAAAATTAAAACTTCACTTAAAAGTCAGGAACAAGAAAAGGATGTCCACTGTCTCCACTCCTATTCAATATAGTTCTGGAAGCATTAGCCAGAGCAATTAGACAAGAAAAAGAAATAAAAAGAATAAGGATAGGAAAGGAAGAAGTAAAACTATCACTATTTGCAGATGATATGATACTTTACTTGGAAGACCCCAAAAACTCCACAAGAATACTCCTTGAATTAATTGACAAATTCAGCAATGTACTTGGATACAAAGTCAACACCCAAAAATCAATAGCATTCCTATACACAAACAACAAACAGACTGAGAGAGAAATTAAGGAAACCATAACTTTCACAGTAGCATCCAGGAAATTAAATTTAGGAATCAATCTAACAAAAGAAGTAGAAGATCTATTCCATGAAAACTATAGTACTCTGAAAAAAGGGATCAAAGAAGATTTCAATAAATGGAAAAATATTCCTTGCTCATATGGATGGGAAGAACCAACATTGTGAAAATGGCCATACTACCAAAATTGTTGTACAGATTCAAAGCAATTCTAATTAAACTACTGTTAGCATACCTCACAGATCTAGAGAAAGCATTCCTTAAATTCATCTGGAACCAGAAGAGACCCAGAATAGCAAAAGCAATCTTGGGCAACAAGAACAAGTCAGGTGGAATCACAATCCCTGACCTGAAATTATACTACAAAGCTACTGTAATAAAATCAACCTGGTACTGGCTAAAAAATAGACCTGAAGATCAATGGAACAGACTGGAAGATGCAGCCGCAACCACAAACACACTCAGTGACTAATCTTTGACAAAGGGGCCAAACAAGCTCCCTGGAAGAAAGATAGCCTCTTTCATAAATTGTGCTGGAAACATTGGCTTTCCTCTTGCCAAAGACTGAAAATAGACCCAAGTCTATCAACATGCACCAAACTCAAGTCAAAATGGATCATAGATCTCAATATTAAAACAGAAACACTAAATCTATTGGAAGATAAAGAAAGTAAAAATCTTGAAGACATAGGAGTTGGCAGAGAGTTCATAATCAAAAACCAACTGCAGGGAAATACTTCAAAGAATCAACACCTGGGACCTCATCTTACTGAAAAGTTTTTGCACATCTAAAGAAATCACCAGCAGAGTAAAAAGAAAACCCACAAATTGGGAAAAAGTCCTAGCTGGCTGCCCCTCAGACAAAAGTCTTCTATCTAGAACATATAAAGAATTAACATGAACCTCTCCAAATTCAAAGACCCAATTCTAAAATGGGCATCTGAGATGAATACACACTTCTCAAATAAATACAAATGGCAAATAAATATGAGAAAATATTCAACATCTTTAGTCATTTGAGAAATGCAAATTAAAACAACGTTGAGATTTTATCTCACCCCAGTAAGAACGACTAGCATTAAGAAATCAACCAATAACAAATGCTGGCGAGGCTGTGGAGAAATAGGATCTCTTCTCCACTGCTGGTGGGAATGCAGACTGGTGAAACTATTATGGAAATCAGTTTGAAGATTCCTCAGCAAAGTAGGTCTAGAGGTCCCATTAAACCCAGCTATTCCCCTTCTGGGTGTTTTCCTAGAAGATCTGAAAATATATCACAGCAATATATGTGCACCCATATTTACAGCAGCACAATTTGTAATAGCTACATCATGGATGCAACACAAATGTCCATTCACTTAGGATAGGATAAAAAATTGTGACATTTTTATATAATGGAATATTACTCAGCTATAAAGAAAGACAAACTTGAGGATTTTATAGGTAAATAATCATAACTAGAGACCATACTTTTAAGTGAAATAAATCAGATGTGCATGTCTAAGAAACATATTGTATCACTAGAGTAAGACCCTGAAAGTGTGAATATAAATTAGGAGATATGAAAGGAAACCACTCAAAAGTAAAGAGCAAATGGGATGAGGGGAAAGAGAAAAGGAAGAAAGGGATAATTATGTATGTATGTGCAGGATGGCTAACATAGTTATACTACTGACTTCTGTCACTTTATTGTAAGGATCAGTTAATGGTTAGTTGTTTGATCAATCTTGCATGTCTATATTTGTTTTCCTGAGTATACTGTTTGAAGTTATCAATATGTACTACAACAACCATTGTTAATTCCCTGTCACCTTGTCTGTAATTCAGTTTTGATTGTACTATTCTTGTGCTACTTTGTAAATGGCTGTCTGTTTGTTAATGTTTTGGTTCTTTTACTTTTAAAATTTAAAAAAAAATTTAAAAATAAAATAAAAATATAAAATAGATTCAAAATATAAAATATAATAAAAATATATGCAAATTCATACATTGATGGTAGCCAGTGCTCCTCCTTTCTTAACATAGAATCCCATTTGCAAGCTGGGAAAAGTCACTATCCTAATGAAAAATAACTACATTTCCCAGCATGCCTTTATAGTGGTATGATTACTGCGAAGTGTGATGCAAAGTGGAATGCTCATAAAATGGTCTTGATATTTTCTGATGATTGTTGATGTAGTTGCCTCTAATAGAGCTGAAATGCTTTCTGCAGCATTGGATTCCTAAAGTGACCAGGAAGATGTAAAACATGTTGCCTTAGAAACAGAATCTTAAGCAAAAAATTCCTTACATATAAAGGTAGAGAATTTGCCAAGGTCTGTTAGTTATTTTATCTACTGTCTCTTTTTCAAAAGTAATAATTTTGTAGAATATACCATAGTTGTAATAGAAAAATTCAGTTGTGTATATGTAAAAATGAAAGTGGTCTGCAATTATACTATCCAAACATAATCATTATATGTAAAAATGAGATAACAGGATATACAGATTTGTTTCTTACATTTATTTGGAGTTTTGTTCTTATGTATGTATTTTTCCAATGTTTCATTTTGTGTAGTATATATTATAACTGAACAAAACTTTAAGGATTCTCTTATTTTTGAGCCTTTATTCAATTGATTTATAAATTTTAACCTTGGTATAATAATCTGTATTTGTTTATATATTTTTGCTCAGAGCCATATATCCTCAGGCAAGTTTGTATTTGTATAATTTATGATTAAAAAGTATTAATCTTTTATAATTATTGATACATAATTCTAATAATGTGCTCTAGAAAGTTGGTGGCATTTTGTGCCCTCATTCCATTTCAGAGGACTTTAAGTTTCTTTACAGCTTGAAAAGATATTTTATAAGCTGTGATAATTTGTGGATTAAAAGATACCTAAATTATTTTAATTTACAATTTTTTTGATCACTGGACAGGAAGAGGATGCCCTTAAGCCTTAGTAAAACATTTATCTGGAACAAATCTGTTTAATGCTTTTGTCAATGTTTGTTGGATTTTTTTACTTATCAAAGTGTTATGAAGATTTTTATTCAGTACTAGGGACTGAACCCAGGGCCTTTGCACTGAGCTACCCTCTCAGCTCTTTTGCTTGCTTTATTTTATTTTTTATTCTTTTGAGACAGGGTCTCCCTAGGTCACTAAGTTGCCAGACTAGGCTCAAACTCATCATCCTCTTCCTGTTTCACAGAGTTCCAGGATTCAATGCCCAGCTCAACATTTGAGTACAATACTACTTAAACTTTTATTTTTCACTTGTTCACATGTTTTGTTTATTTGGTTGAGTTTACAGTTTATATTTTTTCTATATACACAATTTTAAGTTATTATGTAATCAAACTATTTTTTAAATTTTTTATTGCATTCATGCTTAGTCAATTTCCTCTTAAAAATAGATATTACTCTTTCCTTACACCAAAGGCAGTCCTCACATGATACTTCTGAATTATGTAAATGGTGGAGAAAACGGTGTCATTAGGCACAGGAAGCCACCCATAGGGCACCAAAAGTTTGACGGTAAGGCATGAAACTAGAAGTGTGGTGTCTGTACTTTGGGTGGGAGGACATGTTCTACACAGCAAAGCCTTCCTGCCCTGTTTTTCTTCCACCGTTACACAATAAAGTCTTTTGACTTGTTGAGCAAGCAAGGAGAGATGCTCCTTTGGATTGTAACACCAGTGACATTTCGCTGAACATTCTCGATCCTAGGGTAGGAATTTCCTAGCGTAGTAGGATATCTAGTGTACTGAAATAATACTATCCAGAGGAGAAAATAAATTTACAAGTTTTAAGTATACCAGAGCATCTGTGATATAAATCATCAAATAATTAATCGTAGAAAAATGTTTTACAAAACAATGGTTCATTAATTATCGTATTTACAAAATTAAAAAACAACACAAATTTACTTTTGTGTGTGTTGTGATATATTTGCCCAAATAATTTTGTCCGTTTTCCTACTGATTGTGTGGTGTGGGGTGTACATTCTTGTTTCATGTATCTTTCACCATACCACATTTTCTTTTTTTTTTTTTTTTCATACCACATTTTCTTATGCACTATATTCTTCCTAATTTGTGGGGAGCAGTTGAAGCTGAAGATCAATCATATGTGCAGGGTTAGAGGCAGGCCAGCCCCAAAAACAGGGAGTGTCTGAGGTAAGCTAGGTGAACAAACTGTTAGGCAGAGAGGTTTGACCTGATTTTAACCTGGCAAGTGTATAAATAAATGTGCTGCAGGCATTGGGCAGCTCTTTTCTCCATGAAGAGAGGAGAGGGCTCCACCTGACCTCAGCTTTCTGCTTTTTCACTCTTGCCTTCAAATCTTCATGCCCTCCATGCAAGAGTTTCTCAAGAGCCATGCTGGACATACCATTTTTGGCATCTGAACAGGACCTGGGGTACCAGGAATCTCATCCTACAGTAGGCAAGAGAGCACCTGTAGTTGTGTGCACAAAAGGGAGAGAAATGTGTTCACATCATCACTACTGGTCCCATCGATACCACCAGTATTCATCCCAGAGGTGTACTGATACCATCAGTGTTGGTCCCATCGATATCATCACTAGTTATCCTTCATCAGGTGTAAAATATGCACAACACAGGTTCTCAAGAACAACAGATGTATATAGAAATGGTTGCTGTATTATTAATTCCTATATTTACCTTTCTTTTGTGGAACTTGATCAGGCAGTGTCTTGATAGTCACACACCTGTGGAGATGACAACAGAAGATTTGACTCGGAGCACTATTCTCAAACTCAGCCTCAAGCAGAAAAGAGATAGTAGAATAGCGACCCCCCCCCCATAGAGCTTGGACCCTCTAGCCTTGCTCAGTCAGTCAAGGAAGGAGTGGGGGGGGTGGAGCAAAGAAGACCTTTCCCCACTAGAAGAGTGTTTTGCTGTGACTTCTATTTCATAGCTGTCCAAAGTAAAACTGATAGCTTTAATTACACCACAAGCAGCTACTCCTGATTCCTCAGTTCATAAAAACTTTGCTGTGTCACAGGCAAAGACTTCCAACCTTCATGGAATAGTTATCTTTCCTTTCTCCCTTGCAGTTGGCACTAAAAGAAGTGTGTTTGTTGGGAGAACCCCTGCAGGGTTTTTGACATGTCTATCCTGTTGCCAAAGTCCAAGCTTCAATAATCTGGGACAAAGTATTAGTCTTTATGAAGCTGTACCATTTAAGACCTTAAAAGAACCAAGCAATCACCACCTATGGCCTTACAAACCCTTTTACTTTGGGCTTTATAGAGCTCACAGAACAATCGTTTATGGCCCCAAATGATTGGAAAGGGTGAACTAAAGCATGTTCAAGTCTGGGAGATTATTTACTGTGGAAGGGAAAATTTTTGAGTTGTGCACATATCAGGCCACTCACAATGCCACTCGCAATGTGGCCCTTACAAAAGCTTTCCCAACTCCTTAGCCCTACCCCCTGCTACCAGGCACATTTCTGACCTCTAATGAGCAAGAAAAGGTAGGAGAGGCTGGTAACTCTGTCCCACCTTCAGATCGCACTAACTCCTGAAATGAGAGCCCAGCCACCCCTCCCGGACTCAGTGGGCTCTGCCTGCAGAGACAGCGGGGCCCCTGCTAGGCAGCAGTAGTCTCTCTTGAAAAGGTCCCTAGGTTTTGCCTAGTGTTGTCAGTGCTGATTATACAGGGTGATTGATCAAAGTTAGGCTTCAAACTGTTCAACAGCAAGAGCTGTGGCAAGCTCTGTCCTCCTGGCAATCTGCATTGGCTAACTTCCCTGGTGTTACTGATCGTCGTCATCCTCCAGACAAATTAGTTCAATTTGCTTCCCTCACAACCTTGGTCTTCCCTTCAAATACAAGCTCAGTTCCTACAGTGGGAGGTGACTCTTGGTTAAGCGATGGCTGTGACTCATCCAGCTGGCTTACACTCACAGGAGAGCTGACAGGCGCGATAGACACGGTTCCAAGGTAAATCATGAGGAGACTTAACCACCTTGGTAGATAGCAAGAAATTAATTTTAACTAATATAGATCTCACCATAACTTGGTTTTGAACATCCAGCAGAAAAGTGTAACCACAAGATGTATCAAACAATGCCATAGTAATATGCTAGCTATAAAAGAAATGCAAATCACTGACACCTTCTGACAATTTCCAGCTACACAGGTAACTGACTACTGTCATAGCTTAATGCACTGTGTAGGGTTACTTTGCTGAATGCAGGAGACTCAAATCCTTGGGCTGGGAATCTTTCATCTGAATGAGTAAGTTCACTCAGAATGGAAAGGCGAGAGAAGGAGAAGGCCTTCACAGGAAAAAGCTTGATGAGAGATGCCTGGGGAAGAGTGGAGAAGAAAAATTTTCCACAAAAATGGTCTTCTTCAGAGTCCTGCAAACAGCTCCTCCAACTCCAGATGACACCCATTGCTTGCAACTACAAAACAAAAACTGGGGAACTGTGGGAAACAGTTAAAGCTGAACATCCATCACATATGTGGGGTTAGAGAAAGGCCAGCCCTGAGAACACAGAGTGCCTGAGATGAACAAATTGGTACGCAGAGGGGTTTCTCGTGACATCAGCCTGCAGTTGTTGGGTGGTTCTTTTCTCCTACCGAGCGAGGGGGCTCCGCCTGACTTCATCTTCCTGCATTTTCACGCCTGCCTTCATTTCTTCATGGTTCTCCTCCATTCATCTTTCTAATTAATCTTTCAAAGAGTTATTTCATCGGTATCATAATATTTTAGCTTTAACTATTTTTACTTTTAACCTCCAAATGCTGTGTAATTGTGGAGAAAGAGAATATTATTCTAGTCACTTCAAAATTAGCACCAATGCGGAATAGGGCAGCTGCCTAATTTCCCAGTGATCTCTCAAGCCAGCTGTCACACTCCAGAGTTATATTGCAACTTTCTATTTTATTGAGGTCTGCCTGATTGCTTTATTTTAGAAGGCAAAAATCTACTACACTACCAGCTTTTCTCCAGTTTATTTTATTCCTATAATTTTTACAAGTCCCCCCAGATGCTGTGTATAGTCAGCCTACCATCAGTTTATAATGGCCTTCATAAAAAGTTTACCGTAAAGTTGAAGAAGTGAGGGACTTTAGCCAGCCAAGTGTCACTTCATTTCCAAGGCCCAGTGCCTTTAAAATTGTATTATTTACATAATGATACTGTTTAAAGAAGGAATCTCTCACACTGTATTTTCTGTACTGTCAACACAATGCCTGTGACAAAATGTGGCTTAGTTGAAAATGACCTTTAAAACACACTGTCCATAAAGGAGGATCCCCCGAGAATGATTACAGAATGATTACGGAACTCCAGGACTTTCTTGTCACTAACCAGATAACTTTCAAAGAGCCCTGGTAAAAGCATTTTCTATAGGGGAAAATATAGAGTTGGTTCTTCCTCGTCTAGTGGAATTTTGATAAAAGTACAATATGTATTTTTATATCCAATAAATATATAAAATATCTATTGAAGTTAAAAAATATATTTAGAGGAGAGTTAGAAGGAATAGAGACTGACTCTCCTTGAAGGAAAATGTCAACAGAATCTCAGTTGAGGTTCTATGCCAAACTACACAGGCCCCATAAGATTTTTTAAAAGTCTTTTTATTTTTTTTGGTAACCGTAAGAGATACACATCATCAAAAGTTTCTAAACTGTGGACTATATTGTTTCAAAAAAGTTATTCTTATACTTTTCAATGAAATAGTCCCTAGAAATATAAAATCAAGCAAAAGTATTAGGTCAAACATTTGCAAATAGGAACATTAAGCTGATAATGTAAGTTTAAAAGTACTAGTGTTCTTTATTTCTTATATTAGGTATTCTTTCAAGGATTTTGCTGTTCCCAGGATGTGCTCATGATGGACATGTTCACCTTCTCTGCAACTTGGAATCTTGTGATCTATCTTCCAGTTCTGGCCCTCCTCCCTTTCCACTGCAGTGCCTAAGTGATAGCTTTAGGAACCTTCTGTATTATATGTCTGGTTAGGGGCTGGCCCTCAGAGTATAACACTTGCTTAGCATGCACATGGTCCTGAGTTCAATCACAGCATCATAAGAAAATAGTCTGATTAAAAATTAAATGACATTTATTAAAAGCTTGTGCTACCCAGGTGTTACAGTTTGCGTCTGCATGTCCCCCAAATCCCCATGCAGTTATGGGGCAGGCTTTTAGAGTTTATGAGTGATCCATGATCCAATGCTGGGATTATGGGTGTGAGAGCTATACTCGCCCTAAGGCGGATAGTTCCTGTATGTAAGGGAGGGAAAGTGGCTGCTTGCTCCCATTTCCCTCTTTTTGAGCTTGTTGCTTTGCTGTGTTCCACCACCATGTGCCTTCCAGCCAGCTGAGTATGGATTGAAACCTCCACAAGCTGTAAACTAAATAAACCTTCCTTCCCTCATTTTGGGCATCAGGTATTTTGTCCCAGTAATGAGAGAAAAGTAACTAAGACACCAGGATAAAAAGAATAGTAAAAGAACCAGAATCCAAACTCTGACCCCTTTGAAGATTACAGATTAGGCCATCAACCTTTTCCAAACAGAAATCAAGTAAACTTCAGGTACAGAATAAATTTAAACTTATACCTGACAACCTTCTGTGCAATTTAATTACAAATAACAATCATATTTGAAAAGAAGGAATAGATCAGAAATAATGGCAAATTTATTTTTCTCTTACCTGTTGCCTCTTTTCATATTTTAACCTTGTGATAGCCAGCATGATGGGATGATAATAAAATTAAGGTAATTTATCTTGGCTCATTGTTTTGAAGGTTATAGCTAATGACGTGCTCTTTTGCTTAAGGTCTATGGAGAAGTCAACGTGACAAAGCTGTGACAGAACAAAACTGCTCGCCTCCTAGCCAGAAAGTAAAAAAGAGAAAGAAGGGCTGTGATTCCACTATCCTCTTTGAGGACAGAACCCAAATCACCTCAGATAGGGCCCCGCTTCTCAGCAGTTTTAGCACCTCTCAAAACCCTCACCCTGAAGACCTGAGCCTTTGACCCACAGGCCTTAAAGGGACTTCTGAAATCCAAACTATAGTAAATCTGTGAAAACTTCTGGTACCCCTGCCCTCCTCCGACTGTGCCTAGTTGTTACTTACATATGTACTCAAGGCAGTCTTAAGTGATCAAACTGTTTTTTTAGGTACAATTCCAAATAAGTCTCTATCCAATTTTTCATTTTTGTGTCCAAAACAGGCCAAAATATTCAAAGTTTAATGCAGCCAATTTAAAAATCTTTAATATTCTTCATTATTTTTTTATTCCCAACAAAATAAATCCAGTTATTTTTCTACCTAAGAGTTCCTTTTGAGTGAACAGACTTTCACTACTTCAGATAGTGCTTCGTTATCTTGAATCTTGTCAAACCCTGTGAGACACTGCCAGTTGTCAAGCCTCATATTCCATATCTGACTTGGTTTCTCCTCTGTACAGCCTGTTGACCAAGAGCATTTTCAAAAACAAAGCAAGTGTCTCAGAGCCCTGTAGGTTTCTATACCATATAGTTCTATTTATATTTAACCAGAAATTTCCATGTAATTTCATGTTCTTTAAAATATTTGAACCATTGCAAAGTAAACTTCTTTCACATTTATTTATGGAAACTTTGTCATAGAGTCAGTGAGTTAGTTCATGGCCTTGTTCAAAGGCAAACAATCAAAAAATTGAAATATTTGTTATGTTTTTATCACTTATATAAATTGAAATGTTAACAAATAATCACCTATTCTTTGATTGGAAATATGCCCAAAGCCATCTACCAAGTTGAAGCACATAGCACCAGAGGAACAGAATGATCAGGATCAGAACAATTCCAAAATTGATGCAATTTGAACAAAACAACTAGCACAATTTCAAATCATGGTGGTATGGTTTAGAACTAAATTGTCCCCCAAAATCTCCTGTGTTCAGAATTGGCCTTTTTGAAGGTGATTGGTTCATCAGAGCACTGGATTCATCTGGGCATTAACACATTGGTGAGTACATAGCCCAACAGGCTGCCGGGAGGTCAGACCGGGTTGGAAGCGGTGTGCTGCTGATGCAGGGACCTGGTGGGTGTTGTGTGTCCATCCCTCCTCCCTGTTTCCTGGCTGCTGTGGGTTAGGCTACTTTCCTGTACCAGGCTCTTCATCACGAAGTTTCTACTTTGATGTCAGCCAGGGTGGGCTGATCCCATGTAAATGTGAGGCAAAATAAATCTGTGCCCCTTTCACTTGTGAGGGTCAGGTATTTTGTCCTAGGAACGGGACAGGGACTAATGCCCCTGGTCAGCAGACAACACTAAGGACTGTGCTTTCAACAATCTGATTAGTTACAGGGAATACGCCTTTGTCCATTGGAGCAATGCACTTTTAACTCAATGTGGAAGGAAAGTGCTTTACACAATTCTCCCTTTAGCATATTAAATCTTTTTCATCTCAAAAATCTAAATTTCTGATATTATTACTTCTACTCTCTTCCAATTTACTTTGTAGTTGCCTCTTTATTTGCAATCTTTCTTGATTCATTTGTTCTAAGGTAATTTTTTGAAAACAATACATAGGTTTTGTCTTACAAGAGGGTTTGACTTGTTCATTTTTTAAGTTTAATTTCCAGTATAGCTGGTTTTATTTTCTACTTTATTTCATTACATATATATATATATATATATATATATACATAACTTCATCTTTATTTTTTGATACAATCAAAAAACTTATTGCACATCCACCCTCTATTTATTGATAATTTCTCTTTCTATCCTCTTCAGTAAACATTCTACTACTATTTGACAGCAATGATAAAAACCCATTTACTTCAATGAAAGCTGTAGTCTCTCTATATACTTCAATTAGATGATAAATTTGCAATAAATGTATTTCTATCTACTCATCATTTTAAAGTTTTATTTTATTTTTAATGTTGCATACTAACTACACATATTTATAGAGTGTACTGTGATATTTTGATGCGCCATATTATGTAGTGATCAAACCAAGCAGTATTTACGGTATGTATCACTGCCTGTGTTTATCATTTCTTTGTGGTAAGAACAGGGGAAGTCCTGTTTTCTGGTCATTTTAGGATGTACCATGTAATATTGTTAACTAGAGTCTCCGTAGGGTGCGGTAGAGCACCAGAACTGATTTCTCTTAGATAAATTAATGTTTCCCTTTGATCATCCTCTCCTCAGCTTTGTCTCCCCATACTCGCTCAGGTCTCTAGTAAACATTATTCTTTTCTGTACTTCTATAAGAGAACCTTTCCTAGGTTTCACACATGAAGGAAATCATGTGCCGTTTGTCTTTCTCTATCTGTCTTACTTCATTTAACATAATATTCTCCAGGTTCATTCACATTGCCACAAGTGACAGGGTTTTATTCTTTTACCTTTTCTTCTCTGCCTTCTAGGATAATAGAAGTGAACTTTTTAAATTTCTCTTACTACTGCTGTTCGCTAAGACTTCATAGTAGCATGCACAGAGTCATCCAAAAAAGTATACACACCCTTCAGTAGGGAGCTGAAGGCCACCACTTTGAGCACCTCTTGTAATTAATGAGGTAACATGGGGGTGGGGATATAGCTCAGTGGAATAAGCCCTTGCCTGGCAAGTGCAAGGTCCTGAATTTGATCCCCAGTACTGCCAAAAAATTAATAACAATAATTGATGAGGTAACTCATATTAATCTCAAAGGTAACTTGTATTACTCTCATGATGTATCAATAAATTTAGTATTAAAATATGTATATAAGTTTTCCTTTTCCTTATGTATATATTTTTTGGCAGACAGTATAATCCTAGTGCCTACAAATGTAAATTTCTCCTGTATTTTCTGTGTTCCACCTGTTTGCGCTCTTCCAGTCAGCTAAAGTCGTGTGGAAGCTTTTGGCCAGCAAACATAAACAGAAGTCATGGGGATCATATCTTAGCTGAATCACTGGTGAAAACCACTTTTGTAACCTTATAACTTCTTCTTTCTCTGCTAGAAAAATTGCAGAGAAGCTCTTAAGATGGCAGAGGCAATGTTGTAATGGTTATTATTTGAAAGGCCCCACGGAGATCAGCTGTCTGGATAACTACCTAATATAAAAAAAATCAGTAGGCACAAATGAGAAATAAGGTTTTATTGTAGAAAGCTGTAGAAAATTGGAGGCTGTCACCAAAATACAGCTTATCATTCCCTTCTGAGAGAACATTTTACTATTTGTATTATATAGTCTCCAAGATACATTTACATGCTATAATGCTATGTCTATTTTTTATCTTCCCATAGCTTGACCTCTGTATAACACTTTATTTAGTGACTGGTTAATACCTTTTCTCAATGATTTGACATGGAGCAAAAGAATCATGTGCATTCTAAATATATTTATATTTTGTTGAGGTAAATGCTATTGGTCTGACCTGTGATTCTTGAGCTGCATTCCTTGTTTTGTTCGTCTGCAGATAATCTACTCCACTCTATTCTGGCTCGTGTTCTTGTAAATGGAAGTCACATTCTAGTTTGATATTTTCTCTTTGTAGTAACTAGTATTTAAACATAAAGCTTATTTTGCTAATGACTATTTTGAGGGGAGCATTCAGTACTTGGTATAGAATTCATGAGCCTCATACATGCTAGGCAAGGACTCTACCCCTGAGCTACATCCCCAGCCTCAGACGGAGACTTCTGTGTGGGGTATGTATGCATGTTTTCTTATTGAGGTAGCCGGAAATTGGGAGGCCCTTTTGAAATTTTAGGTCTAGCTTCTTCTTCAACTCTAGAAATATATTTTCTATGATCCTGTGGGAAGCCTCCACACTGGATTTTAGTGATTCCCCACCTCCTCCTGTTCACACGTTTATTCTTTCCTCATGAACTGCGTACCAAGTTTGGTCTGGGGCTGCATACGGCAGAAGCGACTGTAGGTTACTGTGGAGATTAAGGCCTGAGAATTTGGCTTCAGTCTTGCACACATTTTCATTCTTTCTCAGATCACTTGCTCCAGGGAAAGCCATGCTGTGAGCTCTTCCACCCCACGCAGGAGGGATTTTAGAAACAACAGCCTTGGCCAGGAGTTTGACTGCAAATTCATGTGAGTCAGAACAGGGATTCCTGCCTTACAGAAACTATGAGACAATAAAAGTACAATGTTTTAAGCTGCATTAATCATCTTTCCCTTTGCTGGACATGTACAGAACACCCACAGTTTAAAAGAGTAAAGGTTTGGTCAGCTCGCATTTTCAGCTCTGAGGCAGAAGCATCATGATAGGACTTTACAGAGCAAAGTGCCAGTTCGTGGTCACCGGGAAGCAGAGTGGGGGAACAGCGCCAGAGAGGAACAAGTGAAGGACTATATGGTACTTAAGGTCGTGCCTCCACGTCCCAACCAGACACACACAGAGTATGCTTTACCACCCTACTAGGCATTCCTTCATCCAACACAGTTGACACATCAGAATTAATAGTCTCATAAACCTCTTAATTTGGGATAATTTGTAACACAGTAATAGATATCTAACACAATGTTATTTGTTTGTTTACTTTCCACTCACCAGTTGTTTCATGGTCTGTAGGAATTCGTACTAGACCTGTTTGCCCTCTTCCATCTATTTTTCCAAATGTGTTTATGTTTTCTTGGTGATTTTCATATTTTTAATATTTTTTCTCTGGACTTTGAACAATTTTTGCTTTTGGTCTTATACTCAAACAATTCCAACTTGTAGGGTGTTTAAGCTTCACTACAAATTCTTTACTGAAGTATTTAGTTAGGAAATTATTGTTAAATTATTCTACTTCAACTCCTATGGGTCTTTATTCATAGATAGGAAGTTTTCTGTTTCTGCAGAAACAGTTGGAAGAATTCTACCTTCTTCAGACTCAAGTTAGGGAAGACTCAGCCTATTCATCCAAGCACTGTCTTGGCCTTTGAGAGTCAGGTCAATAAGGGAGACTGTACAAACCTTCCTTCAGATCTCCACAATCTCAGAAAGGCTGGAACATTCTCAAGATACCCTACCCTACTTTTCAGTCTTTAACCCTAAACTAAAATGCTACTATCTGGAATTCCTGAGGAGCCCATAGTTAAGAAACCTCTGTTGTCTGAAAGAGCAGAATTCTCAAAGAGCAAAATCCTTCCTTACAATATGTTTTTTAACTTAGTAGAGGCAAAAGTCTTGGAATTAGAAACAAACAGAAAAGAAATGACCATTACTCTTGAAGCCAAGTTTTAGAGGAAAAAAGTAATTTTGTCTACTAAACCTCTATCAAAAAAATAGAAAGAAATGATACATGCAAAGTATTTCTCAATAAAAGGTACTGTCTCATTGGTATCATGTTGTAAAAAATAGCTATTTCCAGCTGAAAATAATGCTAAGCCTAAAATCAAAATTAAGTTGACTTTTTAAAGTTTAATATGAAAGGGGTAAATAAACTCTTACATATTAAATTATTTTAAATTATTTGGAACCACATTAAATCCTAGTAAGTTTCATCTTAACAAGTTTGTCTCCAATTGTTTTTAAAAATCACATACGCTTGAAACCCTTAATATTATAGTCATTAAACTAAGCGTTTTGCAAGTATTTTCTTTAATTCTTTAAAATACTAACCATTCTGTGATCATCTTCCTATTTAGAAATTTAGAGAATGCTATTTATTTTACTTTTCTGAGTTTTAAGTTTTAGAGATACCAATAGTACCTGCTTCTAGGATTGTGTTAAAAATTCAAAGTATAAACCAGAGATGAAAGTTGCCCTTAGTGATAAGGCAAATTTTGGTGAAAGGCACAGAAACTGTTATGGCCGTCTCAGTAAAGTAAATTTTGAAACAGGGAATCCACATGAATTTAAGCTGTGAGGAGAGCATGCTGGGAAGAGGCTAAGCATTGTGATAAGGCCTAGGGCTTTGTGTCAAGCAGCTAGTCAAATAGTCTTCAGAATATTTGCTTTTAAAAGTTTGAGAGAAATATGAGTAAGTTTTCAATCCTCAGAAGTAGAGAATACATTGTTACTTTTCCCTACATATTTTAGCTGCCCTGAGTGCAAATTACTCTAACATCAGGAAGATGAAGAAGAATATTGCTCACAAAGCCTTCTTTGTCCTAATCACTTAAGGGTCACTTCAAAAATTTGCCAGATCTTGAGCAATTATATGGAAGATCTAATCTTCCTCCCATACCATTATAAGTCGCAGAAAACAATGTTCCTTTTCAGTCTGACACAGTTCTGACTGCAAAATGCACAAAGAACACTTCAAGGATCACATACCACCAAAAAAATTATAACTATAATGGTGCTCAGACATGTCAACAAAGGAAAACAAAACCAAGTTGTTTGTAGAGAGATAATCTACAAGCCGAGGACACACACTTAGGTGGCTACCCAGGAAGTGGCGCATTGCACAAGCCACTGTAGCTGAAACAGCACCATTTGCCACTGCGCAACCCATGCTGTCTGCCACTGAACAACAAAAGGGGGACATTTCAAAGTTACTCCTGACCACAGATCTCTCAACTATTTTACTGTGAGGATGGCAGGCATACTTTTATCAGGACGACAAAGTGACCAGTTGGAGTCTGTGGGAAAATCAGAAGACTGCCAAAGAGCAAAATGTTCACATATTAAAGCAAGTGAGAGAAGAGAGCAGAGGAAATGAGAATTATCTCTCTGTGAAAGACATTGATGACAATACTATGCCATTTTGGAGATGTTGGAGTCTAAGTAAACCCAGGCTGCAACAGGTCAAAAGTCATGAGAAAACCCAAAATTATTTATCCCAGGCTTGACAGTCCAAAACTACACCCAGAAAAGTTTGGGGCCAATTTTCTGTAAAGAGAAAAATTTAATCTAATTATTTAGAGACTAGATGCTTGAATTTGGAAATTCTGGGATTTGCCATTTCAGTATTTTCCGCTCTGGACAGTTTTCACATCTACTGATATAGTGATATTCCAATGTCAGAGTTTTTACTTTTCACCTTCACACTATTATGTTTTCTTAAAACTCTTGCAGTTTGAGTTCATAAAACAGTACTACCTTCAATTTTGTCATAAAATACAATAAGACAAGTAAATAATTATTGTGTATTCATAATAGAATCTCCTTTCTACTGTAAACTCAACATATTTTCTGTAGCCACATACTAAGGAATACTACAGGATACACTATTCACACAATCTTTGGGTCTTGCCATTTAAAGGATCCAGCTGAGCGTTCTCTAACAAAGCAGAGTTCTAAATAAATAACTGGTTCAGAACAAGGAATAAGGGAAGCAAAATTCTTCTAGGTATGGTGAGATGTTATTCACTTCAAAGAATACAACTTTTAGAAGTTTATTAAGGCAGAAAGGAAGGATGTGATTCAAGTATTATGAAAATGTACCTTTTTCCACAATAATTTTTAAATTTTCTGTCCGGTATGGCTTTTCAGAATGTTCACGACAGCATCAAATGCTTCCTGAGCTGCTCATTTCAGAAGGATGGGGTTCAAAGCTTCATGTTTCTGGGTGTAGGTGTGTCTGTGTGTGTGAGTTTCATGCCAATGTAGTAATGAGAGAAGAGTTGAAATACAGAGTTGTTATATAAGCTACTGACTACTTGTTACTTGTTATGCTGTTTTATGTGTGTCACATGTATTATTTTACTCTCCAATACACCATGAGAGACAGATAATGTTAACTTCTTTTTAAAAATAAGGAAAATGAGGCAAGACTCTAAATAAATTTCCTTAAACTGTAGAGCTAATAAATAATACAGCTGGGAATTGAACTCATAATGGGTTCAAACCTGGCCTTAGAGTTTTCTTTCTTAAATAAATTTTGAGTGTAAAAAAAAACTTTTTATATTGTTTTGAATTCCTTAAGTGCAGACCTAAATTTCTAAACCAGATGCCTTTTGCACATGATACTGGTTTTCAGACATATTACAAAGTCGGGCTGAGCCCTTGTGTGGTGTGCAAGCTGATCTTACTTAATGGCTTGTATTTTTCCCAAAGAGAGAATACACACTTTAACATAAAAGATTAAAGACAGAAATAAACAAACATCTTTACAATTTCCCAAAAGTGGTGCTTTCCTCTTGCATCTAGGTGGGCTATGACTGGGCTCACAAAGAAAGTTCTGTGGATTGCGACTTTCTGAACACTGTCAGGGTGCTCCCTTGCACAGCTCTGCTGTGAGAAGCCAAGGCAACAAAGAGAAGCCACACATGGATGTTCTGCTTGACATTCCCTGCTGAACCCAGCTTTCAGGTCACCCAGCCCAGGTGGCAGTCACATGCAGGAAGAAGCCTCCCCATGACGCCAAATCACTGTCACTCCAATCAACACAGCATATCAGAGAACAATGCAAGACAGCTTTCTGTACCCTCCCTGAATTCTTGAACCACAGAATCTAAGAAGAAAATAAAACTATCATTTCTTTCTTTTTTGAACAAGGTCTGGGATGATTTGCTTATACAGCAATGGCAAATTAAACAGAATTGTACACCTGGAGATGAAACATAGCCAAAACAGAACCAAAATCAGATGGAATTTGTTTTAAAGTTTATATGTCAGGTATCCAAAATCCTTCGGCAGGCTGAAAATAATGCCTTTCATCTCTGGAACTTGTGAATATTTCGGGATTAAAAGTTCCTTACAGATATGATTAAATTAGGAATTTGAATTAGGGTGTTGGGTAGACTATTTTGAATTATCCAAGAAGAAACTTAATCCCATCACAAATGTCCTCATAAGAGAAAGGCTGATGGAAATTTGATGCACAAAGAAAACATGTAGTGTAGAACCAGGCAGAGGTTGGAGCAGTGCAGCCAGTGGAAACCAGGGGACGAAAATGTGGTTTCCTCTACTGAAGTTTTCAGAGGAAGCATCTTGATTTTGGCCAGTGAAACTCATTTTTAGACTTTACTTCCAGAACTATAAGAGAAATAATTCCTGTTATTTTCAAATACACAGACTATAGTAAGTAATGTGTTATATCAGTCACAAAATAATAGAGCTTTCTTATGTGGTCAATGAAGTTTTTAAAGAGATTGAGGCTATTGTTGGAAGCTAGAGGAAACAAGACCCAGACATGTAATGGTGGGAAGCTTGATAACACAAGTACCCGTACTAATGTGGAAAGCAAGCAGTCTAATGAACTCAATTAACCAGACAGGGAAGTTTTGGAAGAGAAACCCAGATGCATATGCCTTTTTCTAGGTGGTTAGAGTAGAGCATAAGAGCGGAAAGAGATGATTTAAACAACAAAATACTTGTTCTCCAGAACACAGGCAAGTCTTTCTAGTCAGAAAAGACTTCTCAAATAAGAAATTGTCCCTGGTTCACATATTAAATCCAGCGTGCAGGAAAACATTCTCCTAGAGTCAAGATAAAACATTAGGAGTAGCTACATCTGTTATGAAGCTCTCAGAGAGACTTATGTTCAAGTTCCACACATATACAAAGAGGAAAAAGCTTTTGTGCAGTCTTTGAGTTATGTCTATGTTAAGAAAAAGATTAGGGATTCTAAAGTTTTGAAAACATTATTCCACAGAAATCTCAGGAGGAACCCAAAGTGGAAATAAGCTTATCCTGTAAGAATTTGTTGGTATAGGTTTTACCTAAATTATTAGACTTATAAGTTGACATACAGCAAACCCACAGTTAAAAATATTATATTAGCTAGGATTAAAAGTGACAGCAGCAGCATCAAATGAATAAAGGTCTGGATCTCTTTTTGACAAGCAAGATGCAGGACAAAAATCAAACAAAAAAGAGGCAAATGCAATACTCAGTTCTATACGAACAGGGGAAATTGCTTTTAAAAAGGATACTAATAACAAGATAGAGTAAATTACCTGAGATTCCAAGGGCCACAGAGAACATCCAGGCTCTAGCTTTATGCTTCGGTGAAGGAACACCCTATGCTGCAACCCCAGAATTCCTGTGAGGTAGTGATTGCCTTTCGGAATGGGAGCTCATTTTGTATTAGTAGGGCTCATATCAGAATATTGCTTCCAAAGCCTCATTCAGTCATAGGAGGGGACTTTTCAGAAGTGCCTGGATTTATGGAGGATGATGCCATGATTCGGGGGTGCATGGTGACTAAATTAGCCTGCTGATTGGTTTGGCATAGTTCTGGGTAGGTTTAAGGGTGGCCCATCCTGTTGTGAGTGTTACCTGGCCTCAGGGTGGGTAGCCTGCATACAATATAATGAGACGGAAAGTATCAATTGCTTGTCACTTGTGGTTTGCTGCCTTCTGCCTGCCTGCTCTGTGATGCCCTCTGCCAGGCCCCCTGCCTCAGAGCCAGCCAATTATGAATTGAAACTTCTCCAAACTGTGATCTAAATAAACCTTCCTAGTTTAGCTTTGGGTGTTACATATTTTGTCTTAGCAATGAGAAAAGCAACTAAGACATATATGTTTGATGTTTTGGGGACAGATAACCTCTCATATTTATAGATCAGGTTGAGAGAAATTATGCTAAGTAACTGCACTAAAGGTGTCTCATATATATATCACTCAGCTTAAATGACAAAGTTTTGAACTTTGAGAATAACATGAACATTACAGTGAAGTATGATTTTTGAGTGTTGGAAGAAGATTATTTTGTTCGCACACAGGTGTGACATAAATTGTGTCCAGAATATACATTGTAACATACCATGTTTTTTGAAGATGATCACTAAGAATACCTACTCAATATGCTTTTCTAAAATATGGCTTGCTGCGTTCCCATGAAGAATGTAGTCCAGGCCAGGGGTTTAGGTCAGTGGTGCAGCACCCACCTGGCAAGCATGATGTCTTGAGTTTGGTTTCTGGTATGCACCTCCCCACCCCAAAAAAGAATGGTGATCTATGTCCCCTTCCCTTAAACTTCAGTTCACTTGCGCTTCTTTCAACCAATAGAAGAAAGTGCTATTCTGTTGTATTTTTATACTAGATCATAAATGCTATACTGCTTTTATGATTTGGTCATTTGAAACATTCACTCTTCACACACTTCCTGTTGGAAGTTAAGCCCTTTCAGGACTTAACCACTGCACAGTGAGTGCCTGTGCCAAGTGAACAGGGCATGGGTGGGTACGATGATAAAAGATCTCAGCTGAACATGCCCTTTGAGTCACATCAAATCAGACACAGACACCAGGTGAAAAGCCTTCAACTGATTGCAGCCATCAAATATTTGAAGCATGCTCAGTTGAGACTCCAGACAAAAGCCATCCCTGTGGTACCTATCCAGTTCCTAACTCATAAAACTCATGAGTGCGACACTGTTGCTGCAGTGGCACAATACCAAGCCTAGGATGGCTTGTGATTTAGCACAAGTAACCAAAACAAGAATAAATCAAAGAAGGGCTGGGGATATAGCTCAGTGGAATAAGCGCCTGCCTAGCAAGCGCAGGGTCCTGAGTTTGATCCCCAGTACCGCCAAAAAAAAAAAAAAAAAGAATAAATCAAAGAACACAAAAGTGAAGGACAAAGCAGCAAAAGAAATAATGGCAATGTGAATAGACACCAGTACTACAAATGCTGTTGTTTTTGTGCCTAGAGCACTTCAGCAATCAAACTTCAAGAGATGTAAAGCTGCTGGGAAGGGATAATGAGACCAGTGAGTGCTGGGTGGATTATAAGCAGCTCTTGATGAATTAAGGCAAAATCAAATCCGTGCACAACAGCAGCATAGAGAGAATGCTCATCAACCCATTTCTGTGTGATCCTTAGATGCTTAGAACAATGTAAGCAAGTTTATTGTTTTCATGTTTGTTTAAATTGCCAAAATACCAGTGATGTTTTAAGTATGGGGATAGGAGGCAGGAAGGAGGACAGAGAGTGGAAAGGAATTTTAAATTATCAAAGAAAGATTCAACCCAAACCATTTTAATAAAAACAAGACTTTATAGCAAAGTTGCCAGATAGTCCAGTGGAGTCAAAGCCTGTTTAATTCTTAACAGGGCAGAAGACACTTTTTCTGTAATACATGTTTCTTTCACAGATGCAGACATAGAGAGTGTCACATTATCAAGTAAGTGTCTGGTTTTTTTCTATTAAAAACATAATCCATTTTTGTGGATCTAGGAAATATTATGTTTTAGATCAAATTGAATCTCTTTTAAAAGAAACAATATTTTAAAAACAAAGGGTGACAGAATCCATTGAATTCAAATAAATCAACCTTCTCACACAAAAGAGCACCAGCCTGAAATTGAGGAAATCTCTTCATACTAAAGAACAATCCTAAACTGATTCAATTACCCAACTGGGCAAACAAGTTCATGATTAAGACTTGTGTTGAGAGCAGCATGTGTAACTGTGCAAGCTTGTTAATGATTAATTCAATGTATTAGTTCTCTATTGGTGCATAACAAATGAGGGGAATGTAGCAGCTTAAAAGCCACACTCATGCATGAGCTTACATCCCTCTGGGTCAGACGGCCTGAAGGCTGATTCCTGTACTCAGACTCTCCCAAGGCAGAGTTCACGAAGTCGGCCTGGCAGGATTCTTGCCCGGAAATTCTGGGGGAGAATCTGCTACCAAGCTTATTGTCATTATTGGCAGGCTTGGGTGCCTCACTGTTGTAGGCCTGAGTACCGATTTTCTCGCTGGCTGTTGGGAAGGGGCTGCTAATTGGAACCAGAGGCCACTGCAGGTTTTGTCCTTGGAACCTCAGTCCCATCGGCGTCTACCTTCCCTGACAGAGAAAATTCACCCTCACTATGCCTCTCTGACTTACCCTTCTGGGAAAATCTAGAGAAAACTTTGAAAAGGCTCTGTGATGGGGTCAGGCCCTCTCAGGTCCTCCCTTTAGTTTGGCCAGAACTGATGAGGAATCCTAACATTTGCAAAATCCTTTTGGTCTTGTAACATAACCATGGAGGGAGGGACGCCAGTGGTACAAGGTCACAGGATCAGGATCGTATTAGACTTCTGCCACACTGCTACAACTTCAAACAAAAACCACTAATTTACTTTCCTTCCTCCTGCTTTAAATAGCCAATTTCAACTCTTAGGGTTGAAAATAGCCCATCCAAAGTGTCTAAATTTCACAATCAGAAAGAGAACTTTGAGCTCTACTTCTGCCTCTAACCACATCTCTGATTGCAGACTATCCACTCATCACGATGAACCTCAAGGTCAACATACGAAAAAATGCAAGGGAACAAAATATATTCCATAGTGTTTTGTGAGAATTACATGAGGGAATAAGTGCAAAACTATCTAGTGCTATGCTTGTACATATTGGACACTCATAATCCTCCATCCCTGACTGCATTTTATGAAACTGTAAGTAAGCTATAAGCATAGGGCTTTACCTCTACTCCTAACAGCTCATGTACCCGGAATATATTCCTTCACCGGCAGCCTTTCATTAGTATTCCCTGTGTCTACTTCTGTTTCCCTAACTTTCACCTAAGTGAAGTCAGAGCAATAAACCATGGTCAGTGAATATTTAAATTTAATTATAGGTATACCAATACCTACAAAGTTGGTCTACACTAGTTAATATTAATGTAATTTGGTGTGAGAATTTAATATAGATAAGAGAAAAAATAATAGATGTGGAAAATTCTATTTTAAATGCAGTAACAGTAAGGTCTAGAAATTTCTATTCACTTTATTATAATTGTATTTTCGAGGAGAGTAGACTCCAGTATTAATCATGTATCTCTCTATTAATTTGTAAAGTAAATTGCTAATACCTATATTTGTCAAGGTTCAAAAAATTCCACTGAGGTAGATACATTTATTTACTCTCATTTTCCTGATGAAATTTGAGTCCAATTTAAGTAGCTTGCCAGGATTTTAACTAAGTTAATGGCAGAGCTACACAGATTTTAGAATTATTATCCCTTACAGCAGGCCAAGACCCAAGTCTTATACCTATCCATGGGGCCATACTGCGACTGGCTGTGTTATTCCTATGTCTTCCAAATGGAGACAGTTTGATGAAATAAGTGCAAGTCAGATTCAAAGAACAAGTTAACCCAGGTAAGAGTTTGGTTTGTTATGAACTAAGAACCGACTGCTTACCAATCCAGTGCATATAATACAGAGTCAACAATACCGTATTCCTAAGGTCAAGTAAGACTATTTTTCTTACAGAACATCCTAGGAAAGTTACCCAGTTTACAATGAGTTCTTGGTAATAACTCAAGAGCAGACGTGGAAAGTCACAGACACTTGAAGGAAAACAGATGTTTCTGGGGTTTCCCTCTCACCCCTCTGATTTTGAAAAAAGGAAAAAACTTAGAAAAACATGACTTACTTGAGTGTATTTTTTTTCCTTAAAAACAAGAGAGGAAAAACAATCAGCATTTCTCTAATAAATGGATTTTAAAACATCAAGTATTAGAAACTGCTACCAAAACAATGACACTAAAGCAAAACAGAAAGTGGGCATTTATGTTGACTCCTTCCCAGTGATTCTGTAACTGTGGAAGCACACAACTCATTTCTAAGGCTGGAATTTGGAAAGGGAAAAAGAATTTTGGAAACATGTCACAAAGATTTTAGTCCCCAATTAAAGAAAAGTTTTCTCAACTGTTAGAAATATTCTAACTTTTGGAAATATAAGCGAAATATTTAGCGATTAGATTGATGGTGCGTGATTTTCAACTCACTGTCAGGATGTAAATGTAAATGACATTCCTCTTTGGATATTTTCTCCAAATTCTTTTTGATTCTCTCCGCATTCATATGATGTGAACAAAGTATTTCCAGTAAAAGCACTCAAGCTACATGACACTGCTGTTGCTCTGGGTGTTCTATTTCCATTGCCAAATTGCTAGTCATCCCAAGCACAGCACCAGTGATGAAAAAATTTTTAAATTGATAAGTAAGCTTTATTACTTTTTAAATCTAGATTCTATACTGAAGACTTTAAGTACAAAAGACCTCATATGTGCTTTCAAATAAGATTTTTCTATGGAGTCTACAGAGAAATAGTACTTTGTTCAGGCAGCACACGATATTGCTAGACTCTTTGTATTATTTTTCTCCTTTGCCTTCAACAAAGTTGGTTTTGCTCACAGCTCAGCTCCGTACACATACATCATCATATATATTTTATTCTGAGAAGTAAGGTGCAAAAAATTCTCCCATTATTTTATCCACTTTTTGCCTATTGATAGGTTTTTCCAGCATAGAGAGAGAAGTAAAGCAGAATATAAAATGTCTCTCTTGTGGCCGCAAAGAACACCACAGTAAAGAAGAGAAACGTGGAACTTCCAAGAGCCTGTCCTGAGGTCCAGTGCTAAATAGGCCCAGGCAGGGGGCCGGGGCATTAGGAGGTGGACCACCTGACATGGTGGACCAGGATTTGGGCAGGAGTGAGGAAAAGGAAACACGATATTACAAAATGGAAGTAGAAAGTCATAATTTGACTCAGAGGAAGAAAGGTGGCGCTTAGCATATGACCTCTAGAGGTGGGGGCTGGGGGAGGATATTGGTTTTGACCTCTAGAGGTCAGCGCCATATTGGCTTTGACCTCTAGTGGCCAGTGCCATATTGGTTTAGGGCCATACTGGCCAAGAACAACACATGACCGCCAGCGCCATATTGACTTGTTGCCATAGTGACTAGGCAGGAATTACAATGAGGTGAGAAACCAATGGCCTACCATTTGGCACATTATTTCAAATTAACCACCATGAATATAGTAATCTTATTAAAACATTCTTCTGAGTATATCACCTGCCTAAATATTTCCAACATTTTCTCCGAAATCATAGCCAAAGCTCCCTCTTAACTTTCAAAGCACTCTACACACAAAAAAACTCTGGTATGATTTCCCACTATGATGTGGTTCTGGATATGTTTAGATAGGATGCTCCATTTTGCCTGAATATCCTTTCTCTTTTCCCAACACTGTGCTTTCTTAGTGCCATTCTCAATTTTAGATAGACACATCTTTTCTTCTCAGCTCATTAATGTTATTTTATTTCATCTTTTTCTAAAATTAGTTTCATTTCTAACTATACTGAACAGTATAAATTTCATCAGAAAATATTTTAAAAAGAAGTGATCATAGGAATAAAATTGTAAATTCGCTTTCATTCCCGCATCAGGAGATCATCGCTGTTAGTATTTTGATATATTCTCACACTTTTCAAAATACATCATCGGTACATAAGACTATCTCATAGCTATGTTTTCATTAGCTATATCTTAGTTACTTTTCTCTCATTGCTGAGACAAAATATCTGACACCCAGAAGTAAGGCAGGAAAGGTTTATTTAGCTCACAGTTTGTGGAGGTTTCAATCCACAGTCATCTGGCTCCAAGGCAGGGTGGTACATGGCAGACAGTAACAGTTCATGGCAGCAAAGATAGAAAAAGCAACAAGAGCAAAAGGGAGGCGGGGCTGGCAACCAGCCTCTTACCTTATATATGCAAACTATCCACCCCAGGGGAGGTGCAGCTCTCACTCCCATGAGTCAATCATAAACTAAAAAAGCCGGCTCCATGACTGCATGAGTCTTTGGGGGGACATCCAGAACCAAACCGTAAATAAGCTATGACACTATAGGTATGTGAATAACCTTATCTATTCATACATCATTTTTTGATCCCTTGAATTGATCTGTCATTCACCTCTGTGAGCTTTAAAACACCCAACACTGAGTGTGAGATGCAATTATATGGAGCAATGTACAATCAGCAATATATTGCAGCTTTGCAAGTATTGTCTATTTCCAACTACCAGAATTAATAGCAATTTCAATGATATATAATGGCTCTGCAGTTCAATTTGCTATAATATTTTGTTTTGTAGAAAACCAAATGAGTGAATTTGTCATACAAATAACCAGATCATATATTTAATCCCATATATTTATATTATCATATAAACTAACACTTAAATAAGTTAAATTAGAAAATACTATAGAAAGAAAGATGGTTCCAGAGAGAAAAAATTTCTCTACAGCAAATTTTTCATATCTTTAAAATGATGCGTAAGACAAAAAGGGGTGTGTGTAAGCCATCAAAGGCATGATTTGGAGTACATGAGAAAGTCTCAAACATGTATAAATAGACAACTGTGTTAAAGAAAGCCCTGGGAATCTTTCAACATGAAACTACGTAAGGTGATCTCTGGGCTCTGATTCATACCTTAAGACATTGTGTTTCTAAATGAGTCTACACAAAGAAGGATGTGATCAAAGACAGCTAGTGGGTTCTTATCTCTCCTACTTCAATTGCACAAAACTCACCATGTATTGCAGAGATGAAGCATGTGGGGCTGCTCAGGAAAATATAACTCACTTATTGCTTTACAGTGCTTGCCTTTTTATGTTTCTACATGAGCCCTGCTAGATTATATAAACTACAAAAATGCAAGTGATAATATACATGTCAAAAGTAATGAAATTATTCATGCAATGAAATGCTGCTATAATTAATACAATGTACCTACTGACACTAGACTGCATATTGTAATAGTTTCTCAGATACTATGAAAGATTAAATGGATCCTTCGTAAAATAATCTTGCTATTCAGTGTGATACAGTTTAGTTTTCTTTTAGTATTTGTATTTATTTATTTATTTATTTATTTTGTCATTTTGAGACAGGGTCTCACTATGCAGTTCAGGCTGGTCTTGAGCTCACTTTGTAACCCAGGCTGGTCTCGAACTGTCAGTGATTCTCCTGCCTCAGCCTCCAGAGTGCTGGGATTACAGGCGTGTGCCACCACGCCCGGCAGTGTTTTTAGTCATAGGGACAGCCCAAGGAAATTGGTGTACATACTAGAGTTATTCAGAATCTTTTGAATGGATTTCATTCTTTTCTCAAATGAAGTTACTCAAAATCTGTTTTAAAAATACAAGTAGAGCATGTATTTTATTTTTCTAATCTATTACAGAAACTCTCATTGTACTAATAATGAATCATAAAGTGTCATGCTAAATTTTCCCTTAAATTAAACCCTTACATGAGTTTTAAGGAACAGGAAATACTCTCTTTGGAAACTAGTAAAAAAGAATTATATGGGAAAAAACTATTTGGTATTAGAATATATAAATGCAGCATGTTTCTTTTAAAGGACGAGTGGCACCTGATGAAAATATTCTGTTCTCACTTATTTAGCAAACATTAATTGGATAGCCACTTAATACCAGACACTGCTGAAAACTGGGCCTCTTCTGTAGTTGAAAAGGTGCTGCCTTTATCTTTAAGCAGTTTAAGTAGACAAGTAACTATAGTAAAGTGGATAACTACTAAGAGAACCATAAAATGTACCACAGAAACACCAAACATGAATTGCAGTGTATCTGCCAGTTTTCACGCTTTTGACAATAATATCTACATTTCACAGGCCACAGCTACAGTGATGGAATGAAATTTGAGAATTTTTTTTCCCAGAACCAAAATAGAAATTCATAGGAATACATTCTCAGTTATTACTTTATGCAGAATTTGAAGAAAAAGTAGTCAAAATATGCACAATAAGAAATACATTCTTTGAACTGAAAAACACATAATTGAAGAAAAAGTAGAGATGTGAAATAAAAGATAAAGTTTAATATGAAAGAGTTATCAACAACAACACATATGTATATGAAATCAGAACACTGGAAAATGTGATCAGTTGTCTAGGTGGATGTAAGTTTATTCATATGTACTGTCTCCTCTTTGTAAGGCCTGTTAACAAAAAAAGAAAAGTTGGAATATCTTCAAGGCAGATTTGTGCAACTACTAGATTTATTCTCTCCCTTTCAAATATCTTGCAGCAGTCAAAGGAAGCAGGCCCCTTACTTTCAGCTCTTCCCAGATTCCACTGCCCATCTCTCTCCCATGGGAGATGAGAGCAGGACGGAGCCCCTGCCCTTACCCCTTTTCTCAGAGGTATGACTCTTCCAAAGGAATGTAAAAAGCTTAATGCCATTACTATGGAAATAAACAAATTATCCTGACACTTAGCATCACACTTGCTCCTCAAATTCTGCAAGTCAGAAATTCAGAGCTAGAAGAAGCCCTGTGGTTCTGAACAGAGGCATGTGTGTCACCTTTTGACCAAAGTATTGAGGTGTCACTCTGTGATTCTCCCCATCTCTGCTCCTTGTTATAAGTTGGACCATATACTCCAAAAAGAGACTATGAAATCCCAACTCCCAGTCCTCAGAATGTGACCTCACTTGGAAATAGAACAGTTGGAGAAGCAATTAATTAAGCTAGGAGTATGTAATACTGAAATATGATAGATTCTTATTCCAGTGTGACTGGTGTCCTTAGTAACAGATGATGTGAAGATATACTAGAAGAGAGCACTATTTTATATGGAGGTAGAAAACAGATTTATTCAGTTGCAAACCAAGGGCCATCAGCAACACCAGAACCTAAGATCAGGAACGAAAATCTTTCCTGGAGACTTGGGTGAACATAGTTCAGAAAACAATTTGATTTTGGACTTCTAGCTTCTAAAATGTGAGACAATAATCTGTTATGTAAGCCATCCAGTTGGTGGCATTTTTATAGAAATGCTAGCAAACTAATACACCCTCCAACATTATTGAAATGGTTTCATCTTGAGATGGAGGAGCCAAAAAGGATAAAGCACTTTAGTTCCTGACCTGACTCATGTGGTCAAACCATTTTGCTATGTTAAATTACTGAGGTCAAGAAGTTTGTAATTGCACCATAGGCCCAGTCTGTGTTGACTAACACCAGCATCCATATACAATTATACTCATTTTCAGAACATTTTTATTTGATTTTCAATTACATCTCCGTTTATAAAAGGGAAATGTATATTTCAAAACCTAGGGTAACATGGTTAAGGGAAAATAAGTATTCAGAAATTTAAATATGTGTAAATATATATATTGAATAGAGTAGCTATAAAATATGTATTTTTTCATTTTAGGACATTCCATAAGAGGTAAAAATGGAACAAAAGATGTTGCAGTAATTAAGAGGGATTTTTTTAAAATATATGTGTTGTAGGTATCAAGAAGGAATAAAATAACATATGACTGAATATAAATTATGCATTTTATCTCAAGATTAGGATTCTATGGATTTTAATCTGTTATATATAATTTTTGAAAAAGAAATATCTTTCACTTTTTGTACTAGGATCAAATAGTAAGCAGCTCTTCTAAAATATTTTTAGAAATTGTGCTAAAATATACATTATATGAAATGTACGATCTTAACCATTTTTAAGTGCATACTACTGTTTCATATATTCACATTGTAGCAATTTCCCTCAAGGAATTTATACATTATGTACCATATACATGTACTAATAGACTGAAATTAAAAATGGAAAAAATTATATTCACGTGGTTGTGTGTGGTGAAATGAAAACTGGTGATCATTGTAACACCCAGCTGAACTGAACCACTGTGGCACTAGGTGTGAGAGGCCACCTGAGGGTTGTTCCTGGCAGAATAAGAGGCAGAACTGGAGAGGAGAATGTTTAGAGGCTGTTGGGCTCTGATTGGAGCTATTTGAAAGCTGGTAAGAAGATGCTGGTTCTCTTACGCTATTCTGCTGGAGGAGCTTGTCATGCTGATTTCCTGATGAACTTGGCTATTCTCATCAGAGGAGGAGCTGAGGACCTCCTTGTCACTGAGAATGGCTCCGGTTCACTGGGGGAGCTCTGGGCCTCACTTTAAGTATCATTTCCTTGTTCTAGAGGGGAAGGTGGTTCATTGCTCATTCTCCTGGAGAAGCTTGTCTTGTTGGGTTTCCTGATGGGAACTCAACTTTCCTCATCATCAGAGGTGCTCTGGACCTCTGTCACCAAGGATGGCTGTGGTACTTTTCAGGGAAGCTCTGGTTTTTACTTTGAGCATCACTTCCTGGCTCGAGTTCATATCACTCAGCCTGCTGGCACAGATCCTTCATCCCACTGACGCAGACTTAGCTTCCACACTGGTACCTTGGGCCTTCCCAGCAGATCCATGAAACAGGCCTGCATGAGACATTGTCATGGGCTCTAGGCCTCTGGTTGGACTCAAAGGAGGCATTGTTATGAGCTCTAGGTCTTCAGCTGGACGCATGCAGGACATTATCATGGGACCCAGGCCCTCAGCTGGATTCTTTAGTCTTGAGGGTGGACAGATTTCTTGCAATCTCTTTTGTATATAATTCTTTGGGTGACTATTATAAATAACTGTATAAAATATGTGTTCTGTATTATACTGTTCCCCTTGCAGAACCCCAAACTACAACACTGTGCAACTTAATCTCCAAAACTTTTTCATCATGTGAAACTGAAACTCTACACACCCAGTAAAGCATGTCACACCGTTTCCTCCTCCCCTCCTGACAATAGCTATGTTATTTCCTGTCCCTCTGACTTGATAGATACCTCACATAAATGGAATAAAAAATTGTGTTATGACTGGCTTCTTTCACTTAGCATAATACCCTCAAGGTTCAAGGTGTGTTGTAGTATGTATCAGAATTTCCTTTCTCTGTAGTCCAAATAATATTTGGTTGTAAGTACTTGCCACATTTTGCTTACCAGTTTACCGTTGCTGGACACTTGGTTTGCTTCAACTTCTTGGCTGTTTTAAATAATACTGTTATGAGTATTATGAGTATTATTTATTATATTATTATTTGTGCATGCACAAATAATCTCTTTGAGATTCTAATCTCAATTCATTTGGATATGTGCCTGCAAGAATAATTGCTGGGCCAGGTGATAATTTTATGCTTAATTTTGAAAAACCATCATGTCCTCTACATAGTGGCTACACTATATTGTATTCCCAACCACTTTCCACAAGGACTTCAACTTCTCTACATTGTCAATTGCTTATTTTCTGTTTTCTGTCTAATAGTATCCATGACAACAAGTTCAGAACTGTTATGTCATTGTACTTTTAATGTGAATTTACCTAATTATTAGTGATATTGAGCATTCTTTCATTTTTTTGGATATTTGTTTGAGATGATATTTGGAAATATCTTTTGAAAAATATCTGTTTATGTCTTTTGCCCATTTTTAGTTCAATTTTTTTGTCCTTTCTTGTTTATATTGAGTGCAGGAGTTCTTTATATATTCTACATGTTAACTCATGTCAGCTGTAGGAGTGGCAAATATTTTCTCCCATTCTGTGTGTATAGGCTGCATTGTGTCCCCCTGCAAGTTGTATGTTGAAATCTTAAGACTCAGTACCTCATGTTTGAAAACAGGGTTTTTAAAGCAGTAATCAGGGTAAAATCAAGTGTAATGGGTGAACCTTTGTGCAGTATGACTGGCACCCTTTTAGAAGAGAAAATTAACAGACAGGCAAGTGCACAGAGGGAAGACTATGTGACAGCACGGTAAGAGCCCAGCTGCCAGCCAAGGAAAGAAACTGCAAAAAAACCAAACCCACCATATGCACATTTCTGGTTTCTAGATTTAAAAAATACAAATTTCTGTTGGCTAAGCCACACAGTCCTTATTATATTGTGATGACAGCCCTTGCAAATTAGTACAGTTCAGGTTACATTTTTCACTTTGTTAATTGTATTCTTTGGTATACAGGTTGTAGAAGTAATTTACAATAGAAAGGTGAGATTAGTTTTCATTAAATAATCATGTGTTTTCAAATTCTACCACATTATTCTTTTGATTAAGAAATAGGTCAGAATAGTCAGATATACTTAGTATTGATTTCCAATCTATGTTATCTTGGGCAGGTTTCTTGACCAAATCTAACAGTTCCCCATTTGAAAATGGGAATATCATTTATTATATAAATATTGTGGATATTAAAATAATGTATGTATAATTGATAAAATGTCAACATCTTTCTATTATTCAGTAATGTAAAAATGAACTATTTTTATAAAAGGATTTTCTTTGTCTTTTGAAAAAAATCATATCTGAAAAAATAATATATAGTTTATTGTGGAAAATGTAGTTATCTCAGACTTTTCTAATCTAGCAAAGCATCATCTCAGCCATAGTAATTTACACAGCATTCGGCCCTGGCAGGGGACATTGACATCTGTTCAGTGTGGGTCTCTGTGGGTTACTGTACTTTCTGATCCTTGGATGCGGCTGGCCAACCCAACCAGCATGTGCCGAGAACCCCGCTTTCCTGGTGCTCTCTGATTGTGAGCCACTGTGATCTATCTTCTCCTTCACTTGACTCAGATCTACTCTGCCCTTTCCAACCACTCTTAGATTTTTCAGAACCTTAAGAAACAGAGATGATTTTCAAAACCTCAATAATTGAGTTGTTTCTGCTCCAACAAGTCACGGTGCCACCCCCATACTCTTCCTCCCCCAAAAGGCCAGCACACAATAGAACAACCTCAAACTGCAGGCAGAATCCCAGGTTAATCCAACGAAAGTCTAATCTGGAGCCTGGGCCGGGTGTATTGTCCCTGTGCAGAGACTTTCCCAGTAGCCTTCTCTCATCTTCAATTCTCCTTCCCTACCCAGCCTGTGATATCTTGAATATAATCCGGCAGGTTAGGGGAAAATTCAGCTCTTACTATCTATTCTTTTTATTGTTGAATTGGAAAAGCTTGGCTTTTGCTATTCATAGACACAGGTTAAACTTCAAAACAATAAAAGCTTTTCCTCGCTGATATAGACCCCACTTAGAGGCTTAAATGTATATTTTAAGGCAATACAACAACAAAAAGCTCATCCCGATTCTTGGTGTACCACTCAAAAGCTCCACCCTGAGGGCAGTAAATGTAGAACATGAAGCCCCTGCTGATCCCTGAATTTGAGAAGAGGGTGAGAAAAGAAGCAAGGCAGCTAGAAACTTTAAACGTGAAGAACACATCGTCCGCATAACTTCATTCTGCCGTGCGTGCGAAGGACTCAGAATAACACCAGCTACATTACAGGCACTGATGCATTTTAAATCTGTAGGAGATTAGCAAAGCACATATTATCATGTTTTTACAAGATAGGGGAATTGAAGCACAAAGGTTTACTTAATGGGTAACAGTCTCAGGCAAGTGGTAGAAGCACAAAGGAAATACGTGCCCTGATACTTTTCTGTTTTCTTTCTAGGTTATTGTTTGGCCTGGGGCAGTTGGATCAAAGTAACAGACCTTAATTTGTCCTTCATGTGTGCCAAGGCAGCAGTTCATATTTCTGTCTTTCTTTTAAATAAAAATTGAACAGGTCTAAATAAACTTACTTTGAAATCGTTTATAAAGTATAATCTTTCTCTAATATTACATCTACTTTAAAACATGAAACTTTCTGCTGTATAGCACAGACATCCCAGGAATGTAAGAGCATGAATGATTTTGGTATTTAAGTAACATACAGAGAAGTCCAATTTAGGGTACATTTTGCACACATTTTGTGTGTATGTTTTCAGAAGTCCATGTGGCTAAGAAAGCAGCATCTGAGAAGAAGCTAGCTTTGGTGTACATATGCATATGAAAATGTATGTTAATGAATGATTACATATAAACTTCCAGGATGAGCAATAATGTAATAAAAGAAACAGTATGGTATTAGGATTTTAATAGACAGAGTGTGAGGCAAAGTTTTAGACATTTTGTTAGCTTAGTGAAATTTCCTTATGCCATTTTTACAGGGCAAAAAGAATACAGTAAGTGAGATGATGAATAGATTTTCCACTGGCTCATATAGATTTTTGAGAGCATGAGGAAATACCTAAATCTATTTAGATAGAAGAGGAGGCAAAAATTTGAAGTTCTCCATTTCCTACAAGCTTGGTCAGTATATCTACTATACTCATGAAATTCATTTTTATAAGGAAGGACAAAAATGTCCATGATTTTAAAATAGATAAATAATGATGAACCTTTGTCAAAGGCATCTATCTGATTTCTTTCTTTCCCTTTTCTTTGCAGTAGCATGAATTCTTGTTTTATATTAAAAATATCTTTTAAAAGAACCAAGTATTCTCTTCCATAATAATATAACTAGTATCAGAACTCCACAGACATACAAGTGTAAAGTAATCATTTTATCTATGTTTACAATAAAACTTTCAGGCACAATAGACTTTCTGAGGTTAACATGTTGTCAACATGTATGAGAAACTTTCATCTTGCATCCTGAGAAAATAGTGTGTCATCACGTCAGATGTTCCATAAGAGGTTTAGAAGCCACAAAATTAATTCCTGGCCTTTGGAGGAAAGTTGCCAAATAAACTCCATAAAACATTCTGATGATTCAGGAGAAAACGGGTTTTGGGAAGTCCCTATGGACCTGCCAAGCACATGAGAGGCCATTTTGTTCTGTTTCATCTCATGTGGCTTTTACCCCATAGTAGTTCTTCCATGAGTATTGACATTTCACCTTCTTTTAAAATTTTTCCATATATTCTACATCCAACGAATCCACCAAATATACACTGAAAATATTTGAAAAACATTGTGTCTGCACCACACATGCACAGGCATTTTTATGTCATTGGCCCTTGGACACTAGATTGTGACAACTAGATTATATCTAGATTACTTACAGCATTTATATTTTAGTAGGTACTACAAGGAATCTAGAAATTATTTGAAGAATATAGAGGATATATATATATATATATATATATATATATATATATACAACTATTATGAAATTTTATATAAAGAACTTGAACAGCTGTGAGTTTGGTATCACAGGAGGACCCTGGAAATAGTCCCTCCTTGGGTACCAAGGGACGAGTGTATGGACCATCGGTGAATGCAAAGATACCAAGGAACATGTACAATTGATTGCTTTGCTTTCCTCAGAGGTCTGAGTCTGTTTCACCAACCATTCAGTAGTTCACAAAATTGCTAGAAGGACTTGCACTCTGTGCTTAAAGTGAAGCCTCCAGTAACCTAAAGGCCCAGAATGGTCATATGAGCAGACAGTGATAATTATTGTCACCAAAGTTCAACTATGTGGAGTTGCCTCTCAAGGGAACTGCACCCTTCTTTTGTTAGTACCTTCAAATGTGACAGTGGCATGTTGCTGTCACAAAATTTACTCTATAATCAGTGCTATCCCTGAAGGCCACTGGTCTCTGCCCCAATCCTAAACCCCATTCCCATCATCAAATTGGGTTGTTTATGAGGCTTTCAGTTTGTGTAATTTTAACTTCATAGTCTCATGCAGGTTTATCTAAGGCCTGTGATTCAGCTAAAATTTTGAGAAAGTAACTTTTAACCTTCTATTTTGGGAGATGGGAATGATAAAGTGGGAAACTCGTAATTAGCAAAAGTATTCAAATAGAGCTGGGCAGTCAGAAAATATGACGACTAAAATATGTACAACTAGTTTTTTTTTTATTATTTTAAAGAGAAAAAAATAAAAATGATCCAGAATTTCACAAGAAGATGATAGGAAGTTAACAATGGTTACTATATTACATATTGTTATCTTCAAAGTAGTTGCACAGATTGCCAGACACAGGTGTGCAAAATTGATCAAACCACATAAGCAGTCACTGTTCCTTTAATGAATTAATAGAAATTAGTAATACAATTATCTTAGCTATCTTGTGTGCATGTATGTGTATCTTTTTTCCCCTCCCTTCACTTCTCTTTTCCCTACCCCAGTGAAAAAGAAAGAAACTGCTCAAACGGATTTGTTGTTTTTAACAAACTTTTTAAAAAACTTGGTATAATTGTAGATTCATATGCAGTTTCAAGAAACAATACAAATAAATCCTATGTACTCTTACCCAGGTTGCTCCAAAGCATGGCACAATATCACAAGTGACACTGGTACAATGGAGATACAGAACATTCCCACCAGTCTCTCCTGCTTTTCTTCCTTCCCCTTGGTTGCCCTTCTGAGTCATCACGTTCCTGCACCTGCATCCAGAACCCCTAGCAATTCCTAACCTGTTCTCCAGTATTTATTTTGTCATTGTAGGAATGTTTTATGGATGGAGTCATACAGTCTGTAACCTTTGGGGAATTTTTGTTTCATTCAGAATAATTTTCTACAGATTCATGCAGGCTTTTCTGTGTATAAATATCCCTTCCTTTTTACTATTGAGTAATATTTTACAGACGGTTAAACATTCCCCCAAAGAAGGACCTCTGAATTGTTTCTAGTTTTGAACAACTATGAATATAAAAGCAATGATAATTTACTTTCTTGTCTCTGGAATAAGTGTTCTATTGCTCAGTTGTTGGGTTGCATGTGATAGTCTAACTTGTTATTTAAAGAAGATTCCAAATTTTTTTCTAGGATGCCTGTACATTTTAATGTATAAAAGTAGATATAAATGTATTAATGATCTACTTGCTCAGTATCCCTCATAGTATTTGCATTATCACAATTTTTTTAAAAATAAGCTATTTATATAAGCATGTAATAATACCCCGTAGCTTTCACTTTACAACCCCTTAATGAGAAATGATGTTGAGCAGTTTTCTCATGTTAATTTGCCATCTGTGTCTTATCATCAGTTTTTATGTCTTTTTGGCCATTTTCTCAGGAAATTACTGAGGGATTTTTTTTTCTGTCAATCACTGAGAATTCTTTATGTATTCTACATAACAGTCTTGTCCAGTATGTAGTTGGCAGATATTTTCACCTCTTTCACATGCAGTTCATGTTTCAATGCTCTTCACATAGGCTTTCCTAATCCTATTTCATTGAAGTAATGTTATTCAGTAGTCTGCTTCTAAAAGTGGCTTGACAACTGAACATCACTAATAGGTCACTTCTCCCTCTGGAGCTAAATTCCAGGTTCTTCTCATCTTGAACAAAGAATTGAACAAAACTAGTAAGGAGCAGTGGCCAAGTTCTTTAAAGGAAGTAAAAGTGAAGAGTGGGGGAACAAGTGGCTCCAAGTAAACTTGGTCCAACTAAAAAGAGAAAAGACAATAGAAGGACACCCCGGAGGAAGCAGGATGGGCTACTCTAAAGAAAGTCACCATAGAAAGTCCTTCTCAGCACCTGTGTCTTTTATACAGTCCAAATCTCAAGGAAGCCCATGAGAACTTCCACATATGTGTCCTGAGAGGCAGCGCTGGGATACCACATCTCATGCTGGTTTCAGGTCCCGGCCTTTCTATTGAAAACCTGCTAGAATTTTTGTGAGAACTCCATATGCAAGGGTTTGGGAACTGTTCTGCCCATGTGTCTGGGATCTTGTAGATCACAGGCCACGACCACTTCCCCAGGCAGTTTTGCCACACACTAATCTCCTATCTCAAGTACTGTGCATCAAAGTTTCCTATCATGGATTGTGCGTTTGATGTCAAATTAAGGGAATTTTTGTCCAGCCCTGGATCTCAAGGTCTCAAAGATTTCTCCCATTTTTAAACATGCCATAGTTTTAAATCTTTGCACCATGTTGATTTAATATTTATATAGAGTGTGAGGTTTAAGTATCCCTGTTTCTTCTCTCCTTCTTTTCCTTCTTTTCGTATTCCCCCTCTTCCTTCCTCCTCTTCCCCTTCCTCTCCCTCCTTCTCCTTCTTGTTGCCAGTGAATGTCTAATTGCTCCAGTACCATCTGCTGAAAAGAGAACCTTTCCTCTAGTGCTCTTAATCTTTCAGATATCAGTTGGATACATTTATTTGAGTGTATTTCTGATGTCCATTGCTCTACCAATAACATAGCCTTGATTACTAGACCCATATAACATGCTGTTAAATTGAGTAGAGTAATTCCATTCAATTTATTCCTTGTGCCTTTTGGAAATATTTTCGGCATTAATTTTTTCAGGCACTTTCTTTGTCCTCTGTTCTTCTGCTCTTCCAGCACACTGAAGACACAAGTGTTAGATTAGTTATAGTCTCTCAGACACATTGAGCTTTGGTCATTTCTCTCTCATACTCTTTTCTCTGTTTTCTGATAGGGTAATTGCTATTATTCTGTATTCCAGTTGACTGATTCTTCCCTCTGCCTCCTCCATTCCCACGATCGGGTCCACATCAGCTGTCTATTGTAGTTTTATTCTGTTCTTTTTATTAAGTTCTAAAGTTTCCATTTGTTTCACTTTCTTGCCATTTGCTTATACCATCTATTTTTGATGAGGTATTCTATTTTTCATCTATTTCATGTGTGCTTTTAATTATGTGTGGGAACATGTTTATAGTAACTGCTTTAAAATAACAGCTAGTAATTTTAATAACTGTGATCTCGGTATTTGTGTCCATAATTTTCTTCTAAAATTCAAATTGTAATTTTGCTGAAAGTAAGATTAAACCATGAACATTGGCTATTACTAGACTCTGGGTCTTATTTAAGACTTTTATTTGCAAGGGACATGGAAGGAGCCCCACATTAGTATCCATAGGTGGTCGTAGATACATAGCTCTACACCTAAAATCTACTGAGACCAGAAAGGAAGGGTCTCCGTCTTTCTACGTGGTGGTGAGGGTCTCTCTTCCTTCGATTTCTCCTTTGATACGTCCCCTCTGGCTTAGAGGGTAGGAATTTGTTCTTTACTGCCCTCTATTTGACCTCCTTCACGTGGTGTCACATGATCTCTGGCTACAATACACTGACAGAGTCTCAGCAGGAAATGGAAAGGTGTCACCTTACTGACAGTTAGGGTTGTAAGGCCTTGAGCCTTTCAGGTCTCCACTGACACTATCCTCAGGAATGATGCTTTATTTCCACTCTCCTGGGATGAAAATTTCAGCTTTCTACCCATTGCCCTTTGTGCCAGCTGGAAGGATGGGCAGGGGCTCCTCATTCCTTCCTAGTTAAGATATTCACCTCACAAGTCTTCTTGGCACCAGGAGAAGCACTATTGCTTCCCCCTGATGCTTTGATAGTGTAGATGCATCATAGTCAGCAAGTTGGCTTGCCACACCGACATTTTTCTTGTTTTGTGGCTAGAGCTTTTGTTGGAGATTTATATACTGATTGAGTAAGTGAGTGAGTGATTGATTTCGTCTCAACCTTTGGGTGGGTGTGTGTCGTTGACTTCATCTCCAAATTTGGGATATATGAGGCTAATGGAAAACCCAAGGAATAACAGCTGTGTGATTCCTTTGATCCTGAGGATCTTAACCATTATTTTTTCTTCGTTCCAGTTTTCAGTTTATTTTGTATATCAGAACTATAGTCTCCAGTTGCTTTTGAAGAAAGAAATAGGGAAAATGTGCCTACTTCTTTCCAGAATTGAAGTTCTGGAAGTAAAATTTTAAATAGCAGTGTCTCAAAGAATAAGTGAAAAATACACTTCCTTTGTAATTCTGGTTTGTTTATTTTCTGGTTTTTGTTTTTTTTTAGACAAGGTCTCGCTATCTAGGTTAGGCTGGCCTTGAACTCATTATGTAGCCCAGCTGGCCTCAGACTCTTAGTGATCCTCTGCTTCAGCCTCCTGAGCAGTGAGATTACAGGTGCGGCCCATCATGCTCTTTATTAATAATTCTACAACACAATATTAGTCTCAAATTGAAATTACTACTACAGTACCTTAATGTGAAATTATTTTTGGAAAATCTCATGTAGAAAATACTATACATTAACAATGTTCTATGATTAAATGCATGTTAATTCCATATGTTAGTGTATTTCCAAATTGCTAAAATTTATTTACAGAACACTGTTGGCAGACCACTTGTACCCTAAAATGATCGCTGTCTCTCTTCTTATGGGAAAGGACAGACTACATGACATGAAAAACGCCTTTGTGTCACCAACTTGAACTAAGTGATTTTCCCCAAGGTTGGCTCAGTGTGTGCTTGTGACTGTAGGAATATAGCAATCCAGTTAGCAAGGTCACAGTCACCCACAGCACCTTCCTAGAGAAACAATGGCGTTGAGCACTGCACAGAGCCGCACAAGGGAGCCAAAACTTGTCCCACAACACTGCTCTTAATAATGACATGCATTCCGGATGAGGATTTACAATGATCTGTACACACACAGTTTTCTCTGTTAGGAGGTTATTATTTCGTAAAGAAAACAGCTGTTGACAACTAAACAGTAATTGATCTCTAGTGGACACAGTTGTAAATGAAGAGAAAAGCCATCCATTGTACAGGTTCTAATGGTTAGTGTAACCTCTAAAAAGATAGAATATGTTTAAAGGTCATATTTTATGCTACATTTACTTGAGAATAAGATTCTGAATGAAAAATAGCTAAACAGTCAAATTATGTGGTTGTTTTTAATTATCTCAGTCTTGAATTTATGTCAACAGTGACTTGAGCTTAACGTCCATTTTGTTAGGCAATATATTATACATAAAAGTGCATTGACACATTAAAGAGGAAACTAAAACTGGAAAAGGAGAAGGTAATTTTAAAAGAGCTCAAAATATTTTCTAAAAATGTGACTTAGAAGCAAACATTGGAATATGTAGCTTCAACAAGGAGCAAAATTATTTTCAGGCTTTTTTATCATGTAGTCACAAATCTACTGGTGAGAAATAAATTTGCAACATTTTCATATTAATTGATTTGTGTCATTTCTTACTGAAATAGCTTGACATTTCAGGGTCCTTAAGTGGGGTAATTGAAGAAGCAAGGTTTTTCATTTTAAATATAAAGAGTCAGCAGTGATCTTTTTATTGATACTGTTCATATCTTACAAATCTGAATCAACATATAGGTCTTCTGTTTACATGCTGACTCACCTGGAAACTGTCCCACCACAGGAGTCAGCTAACTTAATAAAAAGTAACCACTTTCTTTTTTTTTGTTTTTGTTTTTGGCGGTACTGGGGATTGAACTCAGGACCCTGCGCTTGCTACGCAGGTGCTTATTCCACTGAGCTATATCCCCAGCCCCAAAAGTAACCATTTTCATTTAACAGTTGCTCACTTCTTTTCACAAATGTTTTATTCCCCTAGAGAATCCTTAATATCAAACCTTACTGTATCTATGACTTGTCTAGTAGAGTGAAATAAATATACTCTTTTTTCTTCTGTGTGCTCATGTTTTCTTACATATTTAAAATATACTCAGCTTAGGATCTTTCAACTTCATTTTGGTTTAAAAGCTATCACACATTCAGTAGGAACCATGTGTCACGTTTTAACGTTTGCTCAGTCCTTGGGCTCTCTAACAATGCTGGTATGACGCCACAGCTCCTAGTCAGTGGCACAACCAGAACAGAACCTATATAATCTATTGTGCTGCTGTTGTTTTTTTTTTTTTATATTATGTTTGGTATTTTCATATCCTATTATGCATATAGAAAGCCCATCTCTGTTTCCTGTACCATACAAATATTCCAGCTTTCTTTCACTTGAAGTACATTTGATAAATAACACAGTCAACATTTTATTACAAAATATGCATTGTTAGATGGTTTTGGTCAAGTGGAGGCTAACGTATTCTCAGCATTTAAGGTAGTCTAGGGGATGCTCTGTAAGATGTACTATAAGTTGCATTTGTTAAACACATTTTCAACTTAATATTTTTAGCTTACCATGAGTTTACTTAGATGTAACCTCATTGCAAGTTGAAAAGCAAGTATATTTAGATAAATGGTTTTCAACTGGAAGTGATTTTTATCCCCGGAGGAATATTAGGCAATGGTAATATTAGGCAATGTCTACAGACATAATTGGCTTTTCACTACTGAGGAGGGTGCTAGAAGTTAAAGGGTAGAAGCTTGAGAGGCTCAATAATTTATGACTCACGGGAAAGTTCTTACCAGAGAGTTACTCAATGAAAATTTCAGCAATATGATAGAGAAACTTTGGTCTACAATAAGTCATCTAAACCAGACCTTGTACTTTCCACTAATGAGGCTCTGTGGCCTTAGTATCTGCCCGCCATCACAGTAACCAGCTTCCTTAATATCTTCTCACCATCACAGTAACCAGCTTCTTAATACATGCTGCTATCACGAACTGTTTTCCATGCCACATGAGTAGAGTTCAGGAGAACCTCTCATGCTCTGCTATGCTTTGAAAAATAATTCCTTTGCTTCCACATCATCACTGTCAAAAGCAAAGAGGACTCCAGAACTCCACAAACTACTGGCAAGATCTCCATTCTTCTACCCAAAATTCAGGACTCACTGCCAATCTGTGTTTTAACATTTGAGATCCAATTTTGGTAATTCTCTTACCCTCGCTCCTCACAAGAGCTCAAAACCTCCTGAGTCATCTGCAATTCTACAGATTCCAATTTACACTGTATTTCCTCACTATCCCTTCCCATTTTTCAACAATGCCTAAAACTCTTCTCCAACCACATCCTCCAGAATTTAAAGTCAGTAATCAGAAAAGTCCCCTATAGCTTCAAATTTTTTACTTTCTTCTAAGAGCATGATTCCCTTAACTGATTATTTTCTCTTCCACCTCTAGGCATTGCTCTCTCTATAAGAATCTTCCTTTTCAAACATTTTTTTTCTCTGATCCCCAATTCAAATTACAGAAAACCAGATGATGCTTCCTTCTATACGACTACTCTCTACTATACTTTCAGTAAAGATTTTCTTTCTTGGTGACATTCACTCTTTCCAACACTGCATCCCAACCCAAAAAGGCATATACATTTTGTAACGCTTTGCCTTCTTGATTCCTCGCTCTTTCCCCTACAGCGCTTAGTTGATGAAGGAAGAATTTCACACTGTATCTTAGTTGTCTTCTCATTCCCACGCCCGTTCTGGACATTGTAGCTACCAGTTTCCCCAGTTCCTCTATGCTCTTGAATTTGCATATCCTACTTGATGAGATTTTTTTTCCTGATCATTCTCTTGGATTATCCCTCTCTACTATCTCTTATCTCATTAAGATTTACTATCCATTAACCCACAACCCCACTGTGACATCATGCCCCTCTGAGATAATGTAACCTTTTCCAGTTCCTTTTCATTTTTATGTTCATTTTTTGTTAGGACGTGTTTGAAGTACATAATGATTACGTTTTTCACAGGGAAATGGTACCTAGACATAGTGCTTCTCACTTACTTCTTTTAAATCTCTTTTTCTCTCTTGGTTCCTTTCCCTTTTGCAAAAGATCTATCTCCATTTCCTCTGTTCTAATTTTTATTTTGCTCTTTATTAAAATTTTGTGCCACTAATATGAGAGGAAGTTTGAGGTATTTTAGCTCATGTGTCTGATTTATTTCACTTAATGTTATGGTCTCCAGGTGCATCCATTTTCCTATGAATGACTCAGGTTTATCCTTCTTTATAGTAAAGTGGTGCTCCACACTTTCTTTATCTCTTCTTTGCTGATGGACATACAAGCTGCTTGCAAGGTTTACCTATTATGAACTGTGATGCTATAAACATGAGCATGCATGTATCATTGTAATATGGTCTCTTTAACTCTTCTGGGAAGACACCTAGAAGGGGAACAGCTGAGTGGAACAGGGCAATGGAATTTCTAGTTAGTTTTTTTAGGAATCTCCAAACTGATTTATATGATGGGTTGTACTTCTTTACATTCTCACCACTGTATAGAAAGATTCTTTTCCCTTCACAGCCTCACCAGTTTTCCTAATCATAATCCTCCCCTTACTTCTCATCATTCTCTTCTGGTAAAAATTTCAACCACATTTATGCTCGTTTGTGCCTACATTTTATCTGTAAGCAAGTACTTTTTCCAAGGTAGGAGTAATAACACTGTGGACAATGCCAAATGCTACAAATCATGGATTATTTTTTAAAGAGATCTACTTGGTAAACATCTATGGTACTGCTTTTCTCTTCATTCCAGCTTTGACACCAGTTGTCTTTGTTGGCTTTTTGGGAAACAGATTCTAAGAGAGGTCTGTCTGTGAAAAGTTTATCAAGTGCTTGAAAACAATACCTGTGAGGAAGTGAGGAAACCAGCTTGGACAGATGGAGCAGTTAGAACATACTGTGGTCTCGCAAAGGGTCTCAGACAATCTCACGATGACTTCTAGAGCTGGACTTACAGAGAGGTCCAGAACTGCAATTGGAAAGCTAACTTTTATGGGCATGCCTTGATATGCCAAAGATCTGCCTGTCTCCACAGAGTAAGTAATTTTGGATGGAGCAATTCTTTTCAGGAGAGGTGAATTCTTAGAGAGGAACTCAGCTGTAAGCCTTGACTAACCAAAACCTGTTCCCGAATTTTCCAGAGAATTGAGTGTTTGGGTGTGGACAGATGTATGCATCCTTCCGTGCCGATAAGAATTCACCTATCGCTTTATTTAAGCACATTGTTTACACTTGCTAAATATATTTTCCCCATTACAATTCTTTAAAGATTTTTCTTTATTGTAATATGGGAATTCTTAAGTGTATGGTTTTCAAGTGGAAGGTATTAATAATGTACGGTCCCATGAGCAGAGAGAGCCCTTTTTCCTGCACTTTCACCAACATTAGTTATTATTAATATTTGCAAGTGTGATAGGTGAAAAACAAGCTGTTGTATTTCTTACTAACAAAATTGAATACAGTGACTATTTTAACTATTGAATTTCTAGGACTGTGAATCATATTTTCATGTTCTTTTTCGCTGTGCTCACTCTGAATACTTTTCCTTACTGACTTGCAAGGACTTTCAAAAAATATATTAAGATTCTACCTCTTGTTTTAGTTGTTCCTTACTTTTATTTTTTTATTTGTAAAAGTGAAAGAACAAAAACATTAACAAAAAGACAATCATTTACAAAGTAGCACAAGAATAGTACAAGCTATACTGAATTACTGACAAGGTGACAGGGAATTAACAATGGTTGTTGTATTACATATTGATAACTTCAAAGTGATTACTCAGGAAAACAAATATAGACATGCAAGATTGATCAAATAATTAGTCATTAACTATTCCTTTCAATGAAGTGATAGGAGTCAGTAGTACAACTATGTTATCTATCCTGCATACACATATATACATCATTTTCCCTTTCTTTCTTTTCTCTTTCCCCTCACCCCAGTTGCTCTCTACTTTTGAGCAGTTTCCCTTTGTTTCACAGTGTTTATCACACCTCCTACTTTTACTCACACTTTCAGGTTCTTACACTAGTGAGACAAAACGTTGCTTACACATGCAGGTCTGATTTATTTCACTTATGAGTATGGTCTCTAGTCTTCATTTTCCTATAAAAGCCTCAAGTTTACCTTTCTTTATTTCTGAGTAATATTCGATTACATAAAAATACCACAGTTTTTTATCCATTCCTCAGTGGATGGACATTTGTGTTGCTTCCACAATTTAGCTATTACAAATTGTGCTGCTATAAACATAGGTGCACATATATCACTGTGCTATGTTTTCAGATCTACTGGGAAAATACCCAGAAGAGGAATAGGTGGGTTGAATGAGACCTCTAGACCCAGTTTTCTGAGGAATCTCCAAACTGATTTCCACAGTGGTTTCACCAGTCTTTCCCACCAGCAGTGCAGGAGAGTTCCTGTTTCTCCACAGCCTCGCCAGCATTTGTTATTGGTTGATTTCTTAATGCTGGCCATTCTTACAGGGGTGAGGTGAAGTCTCAACATCAGTCAATTATTACTATTTTTATTTGCTATAAAAAGGAGCTTTTGTTCGTTATGTAATAAAAGACATTCAGTAGATTTGCTTATGGGTCCTCATCTTATTACTTTGAAAGTTACCTACTTCACTGAGCAACGGGTACAGTGATAATGGTACAGGAACTTTCCAGCAAGTGCCTTCACTGGTTGATACATGGAAAAGGGTTCTAAGAGAGAAAAGCATGCTCAACTGACCAGGCACGGTGATGCAGGCCTGTAATCTCCGCACTCAGAAGACTGAGGTAGAAAGATCACTGCAAGTTCAAGGCCAGTCTGAACTGCATAGTGAAACTCTGTCTCAAAAAGGCAAAGCATAAAAATGCTTAATTGAATAAAAGTGGGGGTGAAACTAAACCATCATGAAAAACAAAGGTCATATATTGATTTTTTTTAAAAATCTATAAAACTTCATCCTGAAAATATCTGATATTCATTTTAAAGGTCCTTTGGGAGGTATTCTCTTCCACTAATTAATTTCTGGGCATTAGACATTTCACTACAATCAACTATAATATATTCATTAAAAATGTTATTACAATGACTAGATTACCAAAGTTCACTGCGTTGCATTAGTGGTACTTTAAACCCGATACATACTCAAGCCTTCAGAATTTTCTCGCCTTCTCATTATTTTCATTTATCTACTTGTTTTATCATACACCAAACTCCTTGAGGCTAAGAACTAGATCTTATCCAGGTATCTGTATCCAGTGAGGTGTTTAAAAGAGCACCTTGCTGCACATTCCTCTTATAATCACTGTTGATAAAGCTTTTGTTGAACTCACATCATATGCCAAAGCACTATTCTAAGTGCTTTATTAATTTTCATAATCTTCACAATGATTCTCTGAAGTAGGTACGCTATTACCCATACTCCTGCAGATGACAAAAGTGGGACAGTTTGAGAAAACCGAAAGTCTGACTCAGGCAGTCACACTCCTCTGCCTGTATATTTTAAAAAATTATATAATTTGCTTTTTAGTTTAATCTTTGCATATTTTCACAGGCAAAGATTTTCTATGTATTCTATAATGTGGATGTGAGAAAGAAATAAAACAGTATTTAATCTGATAACAGAAAAGTTGCATTCAACAATGATAAATGTTTAAGGTCTAAGTCAGCTAAATTTTAGATAGAAAAGGGCTAGAAGGCATTCACCCCACTCGGACCATTTTTCTCTCACTGTTTTTCTCCTTAGATAGAAGGGAGCATTAATTTGGAGCACTTATAAGTGTTTTATGAACGCATGCAAAAATAATTCCCATAATATGGCTGTTTTAGTTCAACCCACTGAATTCTTATGATAATTTATATGTATGTTTCGGGCTTTGCCTTGATAACGTCTCAATTATGATTAAATCCTTGAAATTTGTTTGCTGGGAACGTTTGGTAAGTTACTTTGACCAATGATATGGGATTCATTTACGAAGTGAGCAATGCATTATTATTGAAACAAATATCAATTCAAATGAGTTTCAAATTATAGTTCCTTATCCCAAGATTAGAAGCCATTGATATGATCACCCTGCACTTGCAAAGAGTTTTCTTTTGCATAATCACTCAATCATTCTGAGCGGGTGGCAGCGCGGGTTAGCTGCTTTGCTTATTTCCTTCTCATGTGCACTCAAATCTAATCGCCCTGCATAGCGATGAAGAGAAGTAATCATCTTTCAGATACACCCATTACCTTTGCAAGACTTATCTGATTAATAGTTCTCCCGTCTCAACAGAACTATCCACTCTTTCTGTTGAAAAGCACATTGTCCTCATTCTCTTCAGAAGTAACCAAGTCTTGTTATTTTTCTGCAGATGTATGATATCCAAGCCAAATATTGTACAAGGGTATCAACAGATGCAAACTTTTTCTACTATTTTCTATGATGACTCCACTTGAAAGTCCCAGAAATTCCCATTGTATACAATTCTAACATCCATACTGATACTATACGTGACCTTCTTTAGGTTTCTTTCAGTGTGACTTGCGAGCATAGGGGAATGGCATCTGTCACTTCAGGCATTTCAAAAGAAGCTGGAAATATTCCCAGGGAGCTGTCCGAACAATCAACCCCTCCTTCAGGAAATGAGAGGAAATGCCAACCCAATGGACATTTATTTATTCCATGTTTGAAGGCTGCTGAAATAACAAAACATCTTGATAGGCAAACCTATCTCATGCGAAGAAACTCACGTCGGGGCAGGGAATACTATTCCAGCTAGAGCCAAGGAGTACTTTGTTGACGGCATTCTCAAAGAAGGAAAAAAGCAGTGTGGTAATACAAAATAATGTATGCAGCAATGAAAACTTTCCTTGACCCAATTCCTTGCAGGAAATCTCCTCAAAGAGGGCCTTGGAGGCAAGCAGGTCAGCAGTGTCTGCGTCAGAGCAAATGCTTTGTCAAAGTTACATTGTGTTGGGAAATCCCTCTGCTCAGGTTCTGTGAGGTATGCTGCGGGAGAACAGTGACCCCCAAGATCAGGACAGATAGCAATCGTCACTTCTCAGACCTGCAGGGAAACTCAGGATTGAAAATCTTAGTCATTTTCCATAGAGACACTTTTTGTACTGATCCTGGGACAATGTTCAAGGCCTTCCCTTAGCCAACCCGTGCTTCCAGTTGGCGGAGGGGAGAGAACTTGTCTCTTTTACTTGCTGTATTACACTTTGAGTATAGTCTCCGAATGCTAATTCTCTGTCAGTCCCTGAAAAGGGGACTTCTTCCTGTGTGTGTGTGTGTGTGTGTGTGTGTGTGTGTGTGTGTTGTTGCAATAACATTTGCGAAGGGAGAGAACAAAACAGATTTGCAATTCTCTGTCAGAGAAAAACACAAACCTTTTTCCTAATTGACTCTTCCTCTGCTTTCTCATTATAGTTTGTATATTGATCTTCTTTAGAAAATTATTCTTTCCAATGTATTTAAAGTAAAATTATATATGCAAAAAGCAAAAACAAATCGTGCCTAGAGTGTAATTTAGAAATTTTGCTTGAATCTCCATGCTGCTTGCCCACCCTACATATTTCAGACTTAAGTCCACAACCTGTTCCTAGCATGCAGATCTGCCCTGTGGATTGCAGACCTGTCAGCCACCACCATCATCACTAGCTACACATAATTAGCCACAATGTTCCCTTGGAGGAAATGATCAATAAGCCGTGGGGTCTGGAAGCCCTTCCAAGCAGCTCTGCTGGTCCAGCAACCTTCACTTGCTTGTGTTCTACAAATTTCTGGTTTACAACATGCATTTGAGTCATGGTGCCCTGAGATCTGGCTGCTGGAATGTCTTGGAAGAGGGACATGTTGGTATTGCTTGCACTCTCCTTTCTAGCACAAACCACACACGTTTCTGGGTTGCTTGGGCCATAAACCTCTCATTTCAGCAGCCGGAGGTGTGAGTGTGCTCAGCAAACATCCTCAGCATAGCCTACAGTTGTGCCCCACAGAGGGAAACCTGAGAGTGAACCCTACTGGCAGGCACTCACAGGGTTTTTATTCTGTTTGTGAGAGAACACAGGCAGGGACTCCTGGAAGCCACCCTGGGGACAAATTGTTCATGGCAGAGTCCCCAGTGATGGATAAGGGGGCTCAGAAGCTGAGTGTCATAGGGCAATACTAGATGATGAGATGTGGTTTAAGGAAATAAGGGCTGGCAAATGTAGCCAGAGGAAGAGCTGCCCTCTGCAGAGACAGAGCTCTGGAGGTGATTTGTGGATGCAAGACCAATCCCAGAGCAGCTTTGCGGAGCATCGCTATAGAAGGCAGGGCCATACCCAGAGAAGAGTAACTCTCATTTGTAAACACAGAGATTGAATGAAGACAAAGGAATGCCCCAGAAAATCCACACAGTTTTAAGACTTTGCTGGCTCAAATTGTTATTATCTAGGAGATTATGATTGAAGCAGAAGTGTCTTAGTCTTTGGTGATACCTTCAGTGCTCTTCCCTGCCTGCCTAGATTGATCAGTCATGAAGGAGAATGGAAATCTTGAGAACAGGGTCCTCCTAAAGGTGTGGGTAGAATAAGTTTACTCTGCCACAGAACAAACTTTAAAACAAGAAAATTGTCTTCCCTTAAGGGTGCAGGAGCACAAGTCCACTCCTATAACAAGCCCGCATGGCCCACTGCTCGGCCTGACATGTGTAAATAGGAGCATATGCGGTGGTTCTGCTTTGTCTTCTAAGATTGCTGTGGTGCCAAGTGGAATACAAGGTGACACAAGCTCTAGGCTGGTTCCTGGCCTCAATCATCCCTTTCTACTTCCCCTAATGCTATATATAAATGATATTGCTTTCCATGTGCTCAGTGAGTAAAGAACATTAGAAAGTACCATTTTGTACAAACTAGCTCCCCACCTCATCCGACCTCCACCGACCCCCCGGGGATGATCTGTCTTGCTTATAATGTATTTGCTTACATGAAAGACAGAAGGTTCAAGACGCGCTTTATGCAGTTAGTCATGGCCCACAGGTTATTCGCAATCAAAGGTGGGGCACTGGTGCCCTTTGGAGCTATAGGAAACCTGCTGTTTGACTCAAAATTCTCTTGCTAGCAGGTCCCAGAGCAGTTGTGGGATGCTGTACAGGTATTGTCTAAATGCTTGAGATAAATCCCAGGTTTCTTTGGCTTTCACAGGGAAATTCTGATATTTCCTAGTAGAGTTGTTTTGGAAGGAACCAATATACTTTAAGGAAGGAAGTCAGAACCAAGATTTTCTGTCCAGGTTGAAAAATCATGATCACAAAGTTCAAAGAAATTGGCCTACTTAGCAAAGCCTATGAAGACTTTGAGTCACCTGTGGTAGAGCCTGGTCCCCTAAAGATATAAATTGTGCATCCGGAAGCACTTAGTGAAACTCTAGAGGGGTTTCTGCTGGGGGATACAACCTGGAAAGGGACAGAAAATTTACCTGCTAAACTTTCGTTTCCTGTGCTACTGCTGCTGTGCAGCTCACAACAATAGTTATGGTTCTATAAGGAGAGTTAGAGCAAAGGGGGATCAAGATCCCATCAATCTCAAGACTGATGCAAAAAACCAAATGAAACAAAACAAAAAACCTTCAACGCATCTCTGAGGAATGTAGAGCAACACCAGGAGAAAAGAATATACAATTCAAATGGAACCACTCAGCTTCAAGAAGATCTAAAGTGGCTTGTGCAGGAAATCATAGCCTCAAAGCAAGGACTGCAGGAGCGGAGGAAACAGAAGGTGCCTGGAAACTCACACATGCCCATGCACGGATTGTGGATGACAGGGAGCCGCCAGGTAACGTTCTCCGGCTGAGACTGTGCTGAAGATCACAACTGAGCCAATCTCTTCAGGGAAGATTACACGAATGGTGGAAACTTGGAATTACAGAAAAAATGTAAACTAGAAAATAGGGATGAGGGTCTTGGAGTATAACTTGGAAATATAACACACACACACACACACACAAGAGAAAAAGCAGCATCTAGTCTCAGTCAGAATTTGATCTGAGAAACATGTTGATGTGATTAATGTAGATGTTTCCTTTAAAATACTTGAGGAAAACAAGAAATATAAAATGAAAAATTTGGAGAAAATAAAGTGATAGGAAACTTTAGAAAAACCAACAAAAACCCTCCAAATGAAGCCAGAGTGTTTGCCGCATGAAAACTCCCAGCTTGAAGGAGGGATCCAGCAGCTGCTGCTCAAACTTCGAATCCTGCCTAAGATCAATGCAGCTTCAGAGAAGACCGGGTATGGAGCAAATGGGCCACTTAGAAATGAGCTTCCCATCGGGTATAAAAACATGAGCCCACGACTCAGAAGCACAGCCTGTTTAGGAAAAAGGCCGAAAACATGGACTAAGACTTGGAATTTTTTTTTATCCCAACCAAATCCCTCTCTCCCCTGTGGGAAAGAACCTAAGAGAGTTGGATGGCAGCTCTATCAATCAAGAAAAATCTCTAGAGCTTAAGAAAGGAAATGAACACAATAGATACACGGCTAAAATAGTTTGAGTTCAGGCTTTCCCAGTAGCCCTCTTCCCCCTTCCTGTTCATCTGCAGCTCACAGAAGCCTGACTATATCAGGATCCTCTGAATCACTGGGTCCCTGAGGAAAGGGTAGGTGTGAGAGTCAGGGATCTGTGAAGTCACATGAAGACTTTATTCTACGTTCATAGCAGCCAAATTCTGAACACATATAACCACAAGATTGTTGCTTGGGTTTTCTGTCTTTTAAAGTAATTGTATCTCTTTGTGGTTTTATTGCTGTAATTTGATTGCTGCTAGAGTTGCTTCTATTGAAGTCTGATAGCATTAAAATTCTTTGGAGAGTATTATTCAAATATAGTTTAGGTTTAATACAGTTTTTGTGAATGCCATTATTTCTATTTCATTGGACCCTCTAGGTTTAAACAGTGTAATACTGTACTTTTACTTAAATAAAAAGGGCACAATGAGTTAAATCATTGTTAAACTTGGTATAGATTGGATATTAAAAATAAAAGAGATTTTCTATATTCTAAAAAAATAGTGTAGCTACTTCACATGAAGTTCTTTTTCAAATAACTTCAATATATCCCCACTTACTTCTATCTTAAAAGTATCTTAGTCCTTTGTAATTGTAATCCACAACACTTCAACAGAATTTTGCTGTAAGAAAAAAAAAAGTAGTGTCAGAATTATCTGTGGAAAGAAATATGAAAACTGAAGGAGTAATAAAAGGTAGGACAAGCCAGTGGTATACACAAACCAGTGTGGTGTACACATCTACAGTCTCTGCAATCTGAGAGGCTGAGATCACAAGTTCAAGTCCAGCCTGGGCAACTTAGTGTATTAGCAAGACTCTGTCACAAAACACATAAATTGAACTAATGAATAAACAAACAACTGGGCTAGAGATGTAACTCAGTGGGAAGACCCGATTTTAATCTCTGGTGCTGGGAAAAAAAGGTAAGACATTTCTATTCATGAGGCAAGTTAACTACGTAGTAATCTTTTTTAACCTGTCCATTTGTACTACTGAGCATTGACTGACTGTCAGACCCTGAGCTGGTCACAGCAGGTCTCTTGCAGTGAGAAAATCCTACCAAATGAAAGATAAAAAGAAAAGAAGCATGACAACACAAGTAATCAAGTACTTTTAGATGAGATAACTGTTGTCAATGGAGGAGAGTAGATTAGATTATGAAATGTCTCACCTATGATTTTAACATATTTCACTTCATCCTACATTTTAATGAATGGGTGTGAGCAGGGTGTGCTTCGGAATTTTACGGTAGAGAGAAAAGTATGGGCATACTTTTGAGCACCAGCCCAGTGGCAGACACTGGAAGCAAATAAATCAATTAAAGATACCAGCTTCTGATATAAGACATGGGGAGCGACCGCTGACACGGAGAGACGTTAGAAAGCAGGTTGGACAGGACACAGCACAGGTACCAAGGGTGAGGGAAATGGACTGATGGGATATTGTGAAATTGTAAAACGTGATTTTTGTTTTGATATTTAAAAAGATTGTCCAAAAAGATGGTACTGCAACTCGTAAACATGCAGATAAACACATGAGTGGCTCAGGAAAATCCCTCAGCTAAACCTAGAAAGAGACTTTGGCGTTTGGTGCTATGGATTGTCTTTCTCTCCTTCCCGCTCTCTTCCTCTCCCCTCTTCCTCTTTCTGTATCTTTTCTTACTCAGCCACACGAGATGTAGTTATCCGTATTCCTTATGGCCCACTCTCAAAGCTAATAGACGGGAAGACCGCCTCATGCCCTGCCTTCTCCTCTCCTCCCCTCTTCCTTTTGTCTTCTCCCTTTTCTCTCCCTTCCTAATAATGATCAGCTCTTTTCACCTGTTACCCGCACAGTGCCAGTGTAAAGCTGAAATGAGACGGTAACCTACATCGTACCTGTGGTTCCTCTGGCTACAGCCCACACTCCGCCCCACCCAAACCAAGGCCACCACCTCCTGAATCCATCCCTTACTGCTCTCTCTGTGTGGGATGACGACACATGTTGGCATAGCTGTAGGCTTTTTCTAAAAATTTTTTTTTATTGATATCAGAACCTTGAACCTTGAATTATTTTTTTTATTGAACTCAGAACCTTATGCTTGCCAGGCGAGCATTGTGCCTCTGAGCTATATCCCCAACTCCATGCTGTAGGCTTCTAAAATGGATATTTAAATGTTCATAGATTTTTAACTTTCGACTTTAAACATATTATGAAAATGTACACTTAATGTCACATACCACTGCTCTATTTTTTTTTTCTGAACTGTAAAATTCTCTTTTATGTGGCATTCACCCACCCACTCTCCTATTGAAGAAAATGAAATCATTTTCAGGTTGGGGTTTTTGTGTACATTATTGTACAAGTCTCTTTTCCACTCTGCAGGACACTGCTAACAAGTAGGAATTTCTGGAATTTTTTTTTTTGGACATGCAGATAACAAGAATTTTCTTTACACATTTTTTTCCATAGAGGTTTTTCAAACAATTACTTAATTCAACAGATCTATCTTTTCACATTGATTATTGATTCTTAGCTCACAAATCGTCTCTGTTTACATAATACAAAAATGATAAGGCATTTTCCCTAACTTAAACTATTGATTCATTTCATGACAAATAAATCATTCCTACAAGTTATTTGGATTAACCAGTCAGATGGATGTAAACAATACACACAGAAGCCCCATAAATCCTCAGCAGTGGTAAGTGGGCTTGCTTGCTTTTGCTAACTTACAGATAAGGACTTGATAGCTGAATGTATTCCTAACACTTAAGACTCCTTGCTCTTCCTGGCGCAGACACAAGTCTATAGCCTGATAGCACGTGAAAACCTAAATCGAGGATGTTGGGCTGGTACAAAGAAAAACACATGGCCCCCATGTTCCTCAAGGCACCGCCGTTGTTTGGTTGTGAGGACTTTTTCTCCAACATTCTTTCCCAGAGTCTTAAGGAGTAGGCTCCCTGCAACTTCCCTGCCTTGGCTTGGTCTGCAGTAGTTGTAACTGGGCTGGGCTAATCATGCTCTCGCGTGAGGGAATTACACCAAGGGGAAATGGAGTCTTCCAAGTGCTTTCAACAAGATGCCACCTTCTGATCTTACAGACTTGACTAATCTTCCAGAAGTGGTGCAGAATCAGAGAAGGTTTCACCATGAATCTGTTTATTTATTACACTTCGACTTGTTCTCTGCACAGCATGCAGGCGAGAGAGGGATGCTTCAGGGAGACGTGGAAGTTCATTGATTCCAGATGACCTTACCACCTTTGGTTGCTAGAATTTCTGTCTCAACAGACTCTGAATAACATACCTAAAGGGTTTACTACTCTCTCATCTTTTCATTTTCTATAATCTCTCTGGACACTGGAGAGATTTTTCTCTCCTGTCTGGCACATAACATTCACTCATTGCATTTTTCATTCAACAAACTCTAAGTTAGAATTGCACGCCAGGTGCTCTGCAAGATCTGAGGTACAACGCTGAACAAAACAGACAAAGGCCTTGCCCTGAGGGCTATGATTACCTACACTGTGATGAGCATTATGAACACTTTACAAGGAGGGGACAGTGGCCCCTGGTGTCTTCTGGGCAGAGTATGACAGAAAATTACAAAGGAAGTGAAATTATGTTACAGTGAGCTCTGGGTGAGCAATAGCTACGCCCTATGAGAAATGTTTTCCCCATGACTCCTTTCTTTCCACTTACGCTGCCATTACTCTGATCCGGGGCACAGTTTCCTGCCTGTGACCACTGAACAGATCAGATAGGAGACTTCCTACTTCCATCATGCTCAGTCCAATCAACCGTGTTCTCAGTACATTGAATATTTGTTTTTAAAAGCGTGAATTGAACCATGGTATCCTGCTGTGCAAAATTCTTCCTCAGATTCACATTTGTCTTGAGTATAATCACTCCATTTCTTGATGGTACACAGAAGCCTACCAGTCTCCCCTCTCTTTATAGTTTACCTCCTACTGCTCTCTAGGCCCACCATGGTGCAGCCACAGCCCATGTGCTCAGTTTCCCCAGAATGTCAACATCTCCTTTCTGTTTTCATGCAAGCCCTCTTGCCTGTCACTCTCTTCCTCTTGTTTGCATGACTGAAACTTTGAGATGTTCTTTAAGCTGAAAGTTGAAAGATGTGAAAGTTACCTTCTTCCTGTCTTTTATAGAAGCTACAAAACTCCACAGTCATATCTTGTGTCTTTGCTTCTACATTGCTCCTCTCCCTTGTGGGACTATGATCTCCATCAAGGCGGCACAGCCTCTGACACACAGCAGACCTCCAGTGCATTTTTCCTGTACTATATGTAATGGACAGCTTGATTTAAATATACATTTTCTGGTCAAATAAAATTTTTATCAGAAGAATTAATTCTTCCAATAACAAAAAAACTAAAATAGACAAAAACTGAATAATTATAAATGATACTGTCTTCACCTACATCTGACACTATGACTGTACTTCTGGTGCATATTGCTGATGTTTTGGGTGTGGAATTCAGCTCAGGTTCATGGTGTAGAAAGTCTCCAGACTGCACCGTGCATGATTCCAAGATGGGCATCTAGTGACTCTTGCCTGCTGCTAGATCAGCTTGTCCTTCCCAAGTTGAGGTGTGTGATACTTAATTATAATAAGTGTGTTAGTATGCTTTTGTTCCTGTAACAAATACCTGAGATGATTGATTTTTAACGATACAATGTTTGTTTTGGCTCATAGTTTTGGAGCCTTCAGTCCATGGCCAGTTGGCCCCATTGCTTTGAGCCTGTACTGGAACATCATGGGAGAGGCATGTGGTGTAGTGAGACCATTCACCTCATGGGCAGGGAGGGAACAATGGTTTAGAGAAAGGGACTGTGCCCTTTTCAAGGGTATAGTTCAGTGACCTTAAGGCTTCCTATTACGCCCCACCCCTTAACAGCACTGCTACCTCCTGTAGCATTACTTTGGGACCAAGCCTTTAGCACAAAGACTGCTGGAAGGATACCTACCCAAAATATAGCAATAACTGTTATTTATTATTAATACACAGTATAAGCAGCATTTATGTACTGCTTTCCAAATACTATTCTGTGCACTTTAGATAGAGGAATTCATTTAATCCTTGTAGCAACTCCTAGTTATTATTATTATTACTCTTTTATTGGTGAGCAAACTGAGACATAGGTTAACTGCTGAAAGGGCAGAGCTAAAGCTGGCAGATTCAGGATCCATATGCAGACTTTTTGCTTTATAATTCGTGTTCTTAGATATTATGTGTACATAATTGTTTCTCACAGAGTTCATGGTATGCTCAGTATTAACACATATTACCTCTATATTCCTAGTCAAAGGTATAAGTTAAAAATTATTACATGAAAAAAATGAGGACTAATCTACAGTGAGAAAACTAAGGCTAACTGATGCCCAGGGTTACACAGAAATTTTGCGAAAGAAACGTGTTTTCAGATCAGAGCTGCTGGACTCCCCAAGCCACATCTTTTTCCAGTAATTCTCAGTTGCATCTTATGTGTGCATTGAGTCTGAGTGGATTCATCTTCAAAGCAAAGTTTCCAATCAAAGATAAAACAATCTCACATCGATAGTATAATTAGAACAGATTTGGAGAATTTTAACTTGGCCTATTTTTTCTAGGGAATTTTTATGTATACAGCAAGACTGGATTAACGACTTTTATACAGAAAATAGGTTTATATTTGTTTTCTGTTTCTATTATTTTTGAAGGTAAAATTCATCAGTTGAAATATCTCATGCTAACCATTCATTTATAGCTCATCACACATAAATGGTGATTTTCTGAATATACAATATTTCTACCATGATGGCTTAGTATGCTACAGTGAAAGAAAGGAGTCTAGCTACAGATTACTGAGAATCCATGCCCTCACTGAGTCAATACTGAGGAAATATCTGGGACAGTTTTACAAGTCTTGTCATTAGGAAAATCTGTTTCAAAGTTCTCTTTACTTCTGGAATTTTTCTTTTCTGAATGGAGAGGGGTATCTTAAGGATCTAGCTAAGCAATCAGAAACTCTAAGTCCACCTGTTAAGGACACTTGAAGAGAAATAAAGTACCCTGTGATGCACGTTCTCTCAAGGACTGAGTTTATGGGACTGGGCCAGTTACAGCAGCTCTTCTCTGATTAGCAAAACAGAACCAAGGTCTATGTCCTCTTCAGCCAAGACTCATTCACTGATCACAACCCAACAAACAACTGTTGCTGCTCACTTTGTTCCTACAGTCACCATTGTGTACAACTCAGGCTGGGGATATAGCTCAGTGGAATAAGTGCCTGCCTAGCAGGCGCAGGGTCCTGAGTTCAATCCCCAGTACCACCAAAAAAAAAAAAAGAACCATTGTGTACAACTGCTCTGAGAATTAACTCCTTCTATAGGTTGCTTTAATAATAATTCTAAATTTTTCTACCCACTGTTCAAATGTTTGTGTATATATTCATTTGGTTGCTTTAAAAGCATTCTTAGGCATGATTGTTTTAAAAGGCATTTCTCTCAGATAATTATAATTATCATCACAAGCCTGTGTTTGTGCACTGGGTTTGTCATATACAATATCCAACGCATTCAAAGAGACATTGCAAATAATCCACATTAGCTAAATAGGCAGCTGTGAAGTGTGTTTCTCAGTAGATATTTGTTAATAGATCAGATTTCCATTTGCCCAGAACAGCTGTCTAGAAGTTGACTAAAAGCAACACAAGAGAAACTTTTTTTTTTAAAAAAAGGTACATTTCTCATTTTAAGAATAAGTACAGTCTGCTAGGTCAAAACTGATGTTTTCTGATTTCTTAAGCAGAATTAAGTCTAAGGAAGCTCTGACAACAGAAAGTAATACTGAGCTTCTAAACGTGAGTTTTCACTCATAAACCTCAGATAAATTGAGGTTTGACTGACAAATTATTCAGATTCAATCCCTGGAGAAGCTTTGATCCTCTGCCTGATTGTGACACAGATACTTAAACCTTGTATAACCAATTCAGAAATAATGAGCCCACACTGTTGGATGAGCTACAGAGTTTGACAGCAGTATAATGAAAATGCACTCTGGAAATCTGAGGGGAAGATCTTGATGACTGGCTGAGCCTGCAGTGTGTTAGCTGCAAAAAGAGAAGCTCAAGTAGTATTATTTACATTACACATTGCTCTGTGTGTTTATCTGTGGTGAATCCCCCAAATCCTCTATTCTCTCATGATGTTGACTGATCAGATAGAAGCCGTTCTACTATGATTTGCCCTTAATTTTCAGTCCTGCCATTTCTTTTTAGTTCTTTATAAAAGATGAAAGCAGAACGTGTGAAGGAATGTAATTCAATGTTATACATAAAGTGTTTGCTCTAATCCCCTAAAGCATATTCTGCAAATCATTCTCTCACTTAAGAAACTGATGGAGTTGCACCTGACAAGAACCACATGCTGCTCTGCTTGGCATTTCCCCCAGTTGCACTAGGAAGACCTTGGATTCGACTTTGTTATTGTAACTTGAAGTATTTCAACTCTACCATAAAATGGGATAGACCAGACAAATAGGTTGGGAGAGAAGTGTCTATATGTTTTGGAAGAGGAAGATGGAGTTTTACCTTCTTTAAAGTGTCATCAGCTAAAATTTTTAATTTAAATATACAAAGTTTAAGTTCACAGTGGATATTACTTCTTAAAATTATGACTTACTAATGAATAGAAAATTCAAGCAGTTTATAGTAGTAACATTGGTTTTATTTTTGGTTTATTCTTTTTCATAGGTCTTATAGTTAGAAGCACCATCTTTTCAAATTTTAAAATCATATGTATTATTAAGCCATTTCCATACCTCTTTCTACTTCATTAAAGTGATGTAGAAATTAAAGCCAATTCCCTATGACAAGAGGAGATATCTTTTCAATATTTTTTCAATTGAATTCTGTATATATGAGTTGTTCTTATAAACAAAGCCTGCTATCTCAAACGACTTTGGAAAGAACTGCCTTCCTCTTTTGCAACAAAATAGCTACTTTTGCTAGGAGAGCCAATTAGTTTTCCAAACAAGCAGTGGTCACAGTATCTCAATATCAGCACATTATAATTGACAGGATGTTCTGGGCTAAGAACATTCTGGAACTAGGTATTGAAACTGTGAAGTTAATAAAGTAAGATTTGCTTGAAATTTTGTGAGCTGATTAATACTTGATAACCTTACAGAACGCAACAAATCTTAAAATATAATAAATGGAAGCATTAAAATAGGTTGTTCAAGAAAGTTCTGGAGGAAATTAGCACTGGAAGAATTAAAAGTAGTGGATACAATCAGTGACTTAGGGTTAGTATTAAGGCAGCTCCTTGAAAATATTGAAAATATAAATATCGTTTTACTTTCAATTTTACTTAGAAACTTGTAGATTTGTCCTCTTTCTTTCCAGTAAATTAAACTTTGATATCATCTTAGCTACTTTCTACTCACTGGGACAGTAACACCTGACACCCGCAATGTAAAGGAGGAGAGGGTTATTTTGGCTCACAGTGTGCAGAGGGTGTAGTCCATAGACAGCTGGCTTCCAGGCAGGGCGGTGAGGCAGAGGAGGCTTGCTCCTGGAAAGGCAGTCAGGAAGCAAGGAGAGCGATCCAGGAAGGAGGCAGGGCCATGCCCCCAGTGACCTACCACCTCCAACAACCTTTCATCTCGTAACGTCACACCCAGCTATAAACTCATCATCGGACTAATCCAGGGATGACTATCACAAACTATGATCCACCCACCTCCCAAATGTCCCACCTATGAGTGTGGGAGGCTTTGAGAGAATTAGATATTAGACATAAACCACAACAGATACTAATAAAAGCTCCATGTGAGTGATTTTCAGGGGTCTTCTTTTTCACCTAACCAAAATAGGTTTAAATTCCATGTAGCACCTATACTTTAGATTTGGATTTTTTTTGTCACATAATATATGGGCTTTCTAGATAGTCTAGAGCACTCCTGATTTGTATAATGCGGCAGTAAAATGTGTTTTCACATATGTACATACTGATAGTATCCTTTCAAAATACATGTTAAAATCAATTCCTGTGACTACATTACCTTAAGTGTTGGTGTGTTATGAAATCAATGAGCTTGTTTTAAGTGTCATGTTTTATTCCAATTTTCTCTATTTTGAATATGGAGCCTGAATCTGGAAGGAGGTCTTCCCACAGTGCTTTGCATGAAGTGAGTCTCCAGGAGTCTCCATGCTCCTTCACATTACACAGACAATTAAATGACAAAGACTCCTTCACAACCCTCAGAGCAGTCATGCCACGGCCAGGTAAGGACAATCAGACTGGGGATAGAACTGGCTTCTCTCAAATTCAGGGGTTGCTCAAGGACAGCAGTGCAAACAAAGGCTTCAGAGGAAGTTGGAGTATTGACTGCTACCCCTGGGAGGAGAAGCTGAAGTTGCTGTCAGAGCAAATGACTTGGCATGTGGTTGGCACAGTGGCTGGTCAGGGGAGTGTTCTGTAGTATCAGTCATCAAACCCTAAACCCCTAAAAAGGGCAGAAAGTAAGGCAATAAAGTTAAGCAACCTGGGGTCTCTGATTTGAGCAAAGAGTGGAAAACACATTATTTGATTTGACTTAATTCTGAAACCAGGACTCCACTGCCCCCAACTCTTCATACATATGTTCAATATGTTTCTTTCTGCATCTTTCATTTTTACCCAAAGTTTGTATAGCCACCAAACCATTTCAGTAGCCAAAGCAATATTTGATCACTCTTTGGTAAACTGGTCATCTTTAGAATCCTCGGGACAGTGAATAGTGGTATTGAGCTAACACCCATTTGTGGGCTATGTAAACTGTTTTATTCATTCTTCATCACAATCCAGTGAGGTCTCATGAGCTTATTTACTCATAATGAGATAGAGCATGATAAAAAGTAACTCTCCCCAAGACACATAGTCATTAATTCCCAGGACAGTTTGACATAAACCTCATTCTTTCTTTTCCTTTTTCCATTGTGGACAGGATGTACAGGTGTGCTCAGTCTCACCTGAATTTGTCTTCAGAGGTGGTAAAATAGCAGCTTCCAGGTCAATTTAGACCATAGAGAGACTTTATGTGGTACGCGTAGTTTTAAAAAATATTGCAACTAGTTCCAAGTGATGAAAACAAGTGAGATAATTACCTGAAAATATAATTTTCTGACTTCTCTTAATAGCTTATTTATAAATATAGAAGCTGATAAACTACTAATTAATCATCAGAATTCCAAAGTCAATGTTAAAACCCATTGAATATCATCTGTGAATAGCACCTGGACATGCAAACCAAACTATTTAGAAAAATGTAACCCACTGCTCTCTGTCCCCATTCTTGGGAGAGTGCTTGCTATTAACTAAGAGGAAGAACAGATCTGATGGGTACATGGGAGCCAAGCTCTGAGATGGCTTAAGATGTATTTAATCTTCCCGTGACAGATGCAATCTGAAGCGTTAAGCTTTGCTAAGCAGTCCTGGCTGAAGTATGGTCTTCACGGTCCCTGTGTGATAGTGCTCAATTCTTCCTCTTCCCTGGCAGGAAAAGCCACTGGAGAATCTCAAAGGTATTTTCTATCCAAAATCTGTGATCCAAGATTTATGGTTCTTACTGAGACAAAATGGCCATTGAGCATTCTTAGACTCAGCTGAAGCTTTAAGATAGAATTCCCTGGTTCTATCAATGTCCAAAAGCTAGAACTATCTGATCATTGAGAAGCTTGTCTCTGTGTCAAAGGAAAGTTCATTTCCCATAAGTAAACAATTGGTAGGCAGCAGGGTATCATTTATAATCCTGTATTTAAACACATAAAACTGGATAAATGTTGCGGGGTCTCTGTTGAATTCAAAATAAAGGTGTTTCCTTTCATCTAATGAGTGTTATGAATTATCTATTATCACATGCCTCTGAGCCCACCCTCTATCTTTTCTGTTGTTTATTTTTGTCTTCTCCTTTGCATATCCTGAGTCTGTCCCTCCTCAAGATTCCTTTCAATTTACTTCCCTTTCCTCTAGTAGTAACCTATCTCCTGTTGTTCTTTGAATCTTTATTTCTCATTCTTGCATTTGCTTACCAGAGGGAGCACTGTGTCCTGTGCAAAGCACTGGTGTGAGTCAAGCAGAGCTAGGAGTATTTACTTTTGGCTGTGTGAAAATGGATGCATACTCCTCAGTGCATCTGAGATCCCTGAAGCTGTAAATTGTAAATAGCTACCTTAGATGTGTCTTGCAAAGACCAAATGAATTAATATGTTTAAAAACATCATGGTGTCTAGCAACCGGTGACCAATAAGTATTCCTTTAGAATTATAAAGAGGATATTGATTTATCTGATTCACTGTGATGTGGAGAATTTAAATTATAAAATAAGAAAATAAAAGTTCAATGCTGGTTTTACATCAAAAGTATTGTGACTTCCTACCTCTCCAATCTTTACACAATGCTGTGAATATACAAACCAAACATACATAAATGAATAAAACTTTGAAGTTCTGTGTTTAGGATTTTGTAACATTTTCCTGCCTTGAACTTAGCCCATAAAGTATTTTTAAAATATCCTTGAAATGAATCTTACACTGAGAGCTTCTTTTTGAATCCAAGTTAAATAAGATATTTTGTGGATTAATGTATTTAGTTCAATGACTTTTCCCCCCAGCTTGGCAAACAGCATGTTCAGGGAAAGAATCCATACTTGAGAAAGTATCTGGGGGAAAAAATTTAGCATTATATGTTTTACATGCTCTACGTGCTCTGAGTGAAGAATTAAACACAATGAAAAGGCAATTGCTCAGAAACCACACTTTGAATCATAATTTTCAGCAGGAAAAGTGAGGGTGAAGAGGTTAAGTGACTTGCCTGAGGCCATGCACTTAGAAGGCTGCCAAAGTAAACCATCGAGGCAGATTTAGAATCCAGTGAGCATCCTACACCGGTGTGCGCCTCTAGAGTCAGGGTTCTTTCCACTCTGTCACATTGATTCCACAAGTTCCCACTGGATTTTTAAAGGCTCCCTCCTCCTCAATATAGTGAAGCTGAAATTTGAAACCAATGAACCAAAATATAGTTATTCTTAATTCATAACACAAAATATTTTTGTAAATCCTTATGTAACAATATCAATAACATAGGGAGATGGTTCTCAAAATCAATTTTGCTCCCCAAGGAATATTTGGCATTATCTGGAGACAGTTTTGATCATCATGACCATTAGTAGGTTTGTTAATCGTATCTAAATAGAATCCAAGGACACTGCTAATATCTGTAATGCCCAGTATGTGCCTTCTAGGAAAGAATTATCCAGCACAGAATGTCAATAGTGCTAAGAATGAAAATGAGCTGAAGTCTTCTGTTTTATGACAAGGGGATATAATTAGAGCTAAACTTCTCACTGAGGACAAATGTTATCAATTGATCAAATATATACTAATTTTTTTTTTTTTTTTGCGGTACTGGGGATCGAACTCAGGACCCTGCGCTTGCTAGGCAAGCGCTTATTCCACTGAGCTATATCCCCAGCCCTATATACTAATATTTTTAAAGACACTGAAAAGTCAGTAAAGAAATATGACCATAAAATTTGAAAAAAGATGGTACTTTAGAGGTGTAAACTTGAACAAATGTATTTTTCTTTATGAATATTTACTCATTAAAAAAATCAGACAAAAGCAATATCAGATTGTGGTGAGCTACAGAAAAGATGGAGCAAATCCCAGAGACCACTGAATGTGGGGAATCAGCTTATAATCTTCAATTTAAACTCAGAGCCAAGTGCTCTACACCCAGAGTCACTCTGACCTACAAATTCATCAGTTTTTGTTCAAATTTGTAACTCAAGTGTTTATCATAATCCAAGAGACAAGTTTCTGTTTTTATGAGGATGGTCTTAGACAGGGAGTGTCCAAGTAGATTGACAGAAGTTAATGAAAATATTCTCTCCAAAATGATATTATTTATTAGACCTGAAAGTTTCTTAAAATGAAGTTTCCAACTATAATGATCAGCAAAATATCACACGTAGCCTGATTCCTAAACGTACAGATCCCATAAAATCTTCTACAGAAACAATAGCCAACAGAAACGTATCCATAAAACTTAAAACATTAGTATAACTAGAAACAAGTGACAAAATATTGTGCTCACTATGGGTTGCGAACTTCCTGCAGTTCAGCAGTATCTGGTGACACCCTGTCTCTAGCAGATGAGAGGACTGTACTCCCTCATGCCTTGAAGTTAGGCAAGACAGTGACTCTTTCTTCTGTCACATCTCTTTATGGTGAAACCTGGTCTTGACTACACACAGAACTGTTGCAAGTCCAAATCTACTGACTTATAAAACTTACAGTGGTGACTTGAAATTATTGTACTTTAATAATAATGTGTAACAGCACACCATTAACTAGATAATAGAATAAGAAACGTTATGGACAGGAGGAATTCCAAAGAAGTTATCATGCAATATTCCCAAAAGTAACAATCCCAACTTTTACATAAATATTGTAAAGTGCTTTCTTCTCACCAAAACCAGAAGTGTAGTTTTAGGAACTCAAATGTGAGTCTGTGGAGATGAAGAAAGTCCTTTATTTAACCCACACAAATTTGGGACTTCTTTGGTCTTTGTCAGTTAGGACATTATTTAAATCACAATGTTCTCTAAAAACTGGACTTAACCCAAAGCTAGCTGAGACCCCTAAGGAAAAGAGTATTAGCCTCTGCTTTGTCCAGATTTACACAGGGACATAGAATTCTTCTGTGTAGTAGGAAGAAGATACAGAATGTTTCAGGGCAAGAGAATAAATGTCTCTGGAATATTGTAAATAAGAGTGTCCATTAGAGAACTATTAGCTTGCTGATAAATTGTTCCTTTTGAAATACAAATTATTTTATTAAGTGACTTGTGTATCTGATCTGTTTAATATTAACTTTGTCTCATTCAATGGTTATTTATTGTTTAATTTATTGTGATAAATATATTATTTGAAGCCTCATTTATCTTGAGTCATAGGAGACCTCTAGCTCAGGTGATTGAGGTTTTACGGCAAATATTAAGAGGTTATTTATATTGTCTGTGTTAACATCGATAAATGCAAGTGTTGTTAAATATGAAGCCTGAATCCCTCTTCTTTTCTCAGCTAGGGAAATGCCTTGTCATTTGGAGAAGGGAGAACTACAAATCTTGTACTTTTCATGTACATGCACTAGCATCAGGCATTGAAACATGTTTGCTTCAGGGAAGAACTGCTCCTTGTGAAAAGCAGCCTAAGGAATTTACTATTTCCCACCATGCCAATGATACAACAGCCGTACCGGGGGCAAATAGCCGTTTTACCTACTCTCTTGTGCCCTACTTCAGGAGAAGTAGCTCAAACATTGTAAAAAGCAATAACTATATTTGGACAATTCACAATACAAGTTTGGGGAAATTCACTGGTTTCTCCTCTGAACTTAAATTCACCTAAAATAGTCCTGTATTAGTTTCAGATGGCTGCTATAACAAATGCTACAAACTTGGTGGCTTAAGAAAACTATAAATTTATTGTCCTACACTCCTGGTAGCTAGATCTGAAATCAAAGTGCTGGCAGCATCGTGCTGTCCTTACAGTCTCTACCAAAAGACCCTTTCACGCTGCTTCCTGCTCCTCCTAGCTTCACGCTTGCGGAAGCATAACTCAAACCTATACCTCTGTCTTCACACAGACCTTTCTGCATCAATGTCAAATTTCCCTCTTCTATGGATACTTGCATTCGGGTTTAAGGGCTTGTCCTTCTCTAGTGTGACTTCATCTCATTAGATCTGAAGAAGGCCTATTCCAAATAAGGCCACCTTCTGAGATATTATGAATCAGGATTTTAGCTTATCTTTTAGGGAGAAATATTTCAGTCCTAAGAGCAACTCATTGGTAGACTCAGGTTGAATTATTTTTGTCCTTTTGGATTTCCTCACAGAATAGAACAGTCTCATGCCTGCTGCAAACAGAAGGGCCGCTAACGTTCAGTAGGGCACTGGTGCCAATATAGACACCTGTGCCTTCTTTCAACTTGAGTGAAAAGCTTTCTGAAGATAGTAGTTACACCAAAGTAACACAGGACAGAAGGGTCCCTAGAAGTAAAGGCAGCTCTAGTGTCCACAGAGCAGACCGCTGGTCTCACACACAGGCTGGGTTCCAACAAGCAACTACACATAGTTCCGTCAGCCCTGTCTTTTCCTCCCATGGGCAGACTCCCACACTTGAACTCTTTTCTGTTTCCTATCATTTATTTCCACACTGCAATACCAAGCCTTTAAGAGGCTGAGAGCCAAACTGCAACCTCAAACCCACTTACCTATCATAAAGTGCCAGCACTGCAGTGAAACCCAAATCCTGAAATTTTAGTTAAGAACGAACAACTCACACTTTGACATATTTTGTCTTAAAAGGAAAACACAATAACTCACATGCCATAGGTTCACCATCACTGAGTGCTTCTGCTGTGTTAACATGACCAGAAATTCCTGAAAATTTCAAAAGTAACATGGTTTCCTAAGCATAAGAGCACAATAAAGATATGAAGAGGAGATGGTGAGAGTAAGACTGGTTAGTGGGGAATCTTCTCCGCCCTTACAACTTGTCAGATGAAAATCAAAAACGTTGGAACACACAATGCCATTCATGAGGCACATCTCATGAGTTACATCATTTCAGACTCACTATAATGAAGTTTGCTCCAGGATCACACAGCTAGAGTAGTGAGGGCAGCATTAGGGATTATTGCCCTGCCGTTCATGGCCATTCCCGTTTCTATGGAAGTGCGGTGGAGGATGTGTGCAACAGAGGGGATGATTCATTAATTGCCTGCTCTCGCTTAAACAGGGAATAGAAATGGTGCTTTCAGGGACCTCCCGATGCTGACGTGAAAACCGTTTGCCCCTAGCACCAGTCACCGGACTGTGCAATTGATTGCTTTTGGTGTTCAAGCCAACAGTTTTTATCCTTTTATGATTTTTTCAGATGATTACTTTTTACTTATATTCTTTGCTAGGATTATTACCAAATTAATTTGAATATTTGGCTTTATTGGAAATACTGTTGCCTTTTATTTATTTATTTATTTTTTTTTTGCTAGACATTCACTTCAAATCCCCCCTCTACTCCATTGAAGCTTTGGACAAGTTACACAGAAACTTCCTTCTCAGAACTAAGTGCAATGTGAGAGAAATGCATTTCTGTCTTTTCTTCTAGAACAAAATGAACAACCAGAAAAAAATGAGCTGGTGTGGTGAGGTTTACTTTAACTTATTATGAATGAGAAATATTGCAAATAAAAAGTTTAAATTAAAGAATTCTGAATGAATATGTTATATTAACTCTGAGGCCGCATTTAAATAGTCAGTTCAGACCCAGAGCATTATACAAGCATCACCAACCTTGGCAATAAGGTAAACGTCACCTGTTTAAAAGGATAAACTGTTCTTGAAAAATGTCCCGTAGAATCAGATGCAACCTCAATGTTTTTGGCACTATCCTTAGTTCTTTGGCGATTTCTCTTCCGCCACCAAGAAATGGGGAGTCTTAAAATAAATGTAGGAAAATTGCCATTTCAAGCTCTAATTCCATGTTTTGGATTGCTGCTAGTACTTAGTACAGTCACCCTGGAAATAACTTTTCTGAGGATGTGCACATACTTTATTTTTCCTGAAGTCAAACGACATTGAAAGACTGTAGGTCAAGAACAGAGACAGCCACAAAGTTCTGACCAGAATCTAGAGATCAGATCCTGAGGGTAATTTTTTTGTTGTTTGTATTTGTTTGTTACAACAGTGATCCAGCACACTAATTTTTCATCTTTGTTTTGTTTGTTTCTTTGTTTTCCAGTACTGGGGATTGAACTCAGGACCATGTGCTTGCCAGGCAGGCGCTTATTCCACTGAGCTGTGACCCCAGCCCCTCTTTGTTTTGTTTTTGCTTTTGTTTTAGTTTTTGGTTTTTTGTGTTTTTCTTTTTTGTCTTTTTGAGACAGGCTTTTGCTATGTAGTTCAGGCTGGCCTTGAACTCACTTTGTAGCCTGGGCTAACCTCAAACTTGCTCCTCAGCTTTCTGGCAAACTAGTTTGTTCACAAAAAATAAATAAAATAAAAGATTTCATGTGATGAAGTGAAAAAATGGATTTATTAATGAATAAACATATCAAACATATTTAATGGTATGTTATTTTACCTTTTATAGATCATACCATAAATTTAGAGAGTTAAAATGTAGTTTTTATTTAATTATTTGTACTAGGAATCAAACTTAGGACCTCACGCTTGCAACCCAGGCTCTATGCCAATGAGCTATAGTCCTGGCTCTTGAAATACAGTTTTTAAGGAAACCATGATCACAATAGATAGTGCTTGCTTTGGCAGCACGTATGCATAATCAGAATAGATTCTAGTAGCATTCTAAAGTGTTGTCTGGTCCCCAAAGGTTTTCTTTTAAACTGACAATTTACACATGAAATTCAGCAACTCAGATGATATTCATCTGTGAGCTGACTTCTCTATATCTTGGTTGAAGTAATGTTTTCCATTAAAAAATAAAATTATGTTCCTCGTGTTTTGCCTGGGCAAGAAAGTTCATAGCTAATCACAAAGCAGATTAATGACTCCTTTGGTGCCTGAGAGTCACCCAGTTATTCAGAACGAATAATTACAAAGATGTTCTTCTTTGATGAAAGGAAAACACCAGATGGCCCTGAGAGAAAATACAAAAACAATGACAGGAGATGCTCTTTCAGTTATTTGGTTTGTTGAAATTATCACAAGAGCTAAACAAATTAAGAGAACTTACCTCATATAGCCATTTTAGAAGGCTAAGTGAAGTAGAGAAGAACTTAAAACATGAACTTAGGAATTTTTTTCCGATGAAGACAGATTCTTCAGATTTATCCATCCCCCATGTGTCCCATGGAATAAATTAACTTGAAAACTGAGTCCAGCAAGTATTTGTTGAGTTTGCATTACAGGGTAGGCACAGCTGGAAATTAGAAAGCGACAAAACAAAATCTTCCTTTTTAAAATAGTATTTTCCAGTGAGTTATGAAAGCTTAGCAGCTTCCTATGAAATTTCAGCACATTGAAAATAGAGCAAAGATCCCAGAAGATGCCCATTAAGGAAAGAAGTTTATTTATAAAAAAGCAATAATCTCTTTGGCTTCCATAGTCTTATCAAGAACCAAGAGTATTTGAAGTGATTAGAACAATGCCTTCAAAATTCTCAGGGAAAACTATTTCAAACAGAAAATTTTATTACTAGCTCAAATAGCAGCCACACGATAAGATTTCTAATCAGGAATGGAAGGAATAAAATATTTACTTAGTCCCTCGTGTTGTTTTCACCACCATTCTGCAAGATTTCCTGTGCTGGCCCTTGGAACATATCACAGAAAGGAGATTCTACCAGTTTTAATTCCTCTTCAAATATTAAGAAATGATCTCCCAAGCTTTAGGTATCAAAACTTTCAGCCCAAAATGTTATGTGAAACCAAAAATCTCGCATCTTCTGCATACCTACAACCTTCCAAAACATACATACACACACACACACACACACACACACACACACACACTTCACAATTCAGTTTCAGTGTTTAGAGGTAAGAAGTAGGGAGGCAAACAAAGTTTCTTTCTCTCTGTCCCTTTTTAGAGTCTCTTTATGTGTATGTCTCTATGCCACTCCAAGTCTCTCTCCCCCTCTCTCCATTTCTGTGTCTCTTGATGTCTATGTCTGCCTCTCTGTTTCTCTCTCTGTCCCTCTCTCTCTCTCCCTCTCTCCCTGTGTTCCCTGATGTCTATGTCTTTCTCTCTTTGTCTCTCTCACTTTCTCTCCTTCTCTGTCTCACTGTTTCTTGGTATCTGTATCACTGTTTTCTCTCTCTCTCCTCCACTCTTTCTCATTCTGCCTTTTGCCTCAAACACTTCACTATCTAAAGCTCCAAACCAGGTAAAGCAACCCTAAGTGGAAGGATGCTGTCTGTTAACGATAGATATTGCTGCCTGAATTCCCATGGATTTTTTTCTCTGTACACACCTGTTAGAGCAGTAAGTTTTGCTTGTATGATTATAAAGAAAACCAGAGAATTAATTTTGTTTGATGAACTTAACTAGCTTATCTCCGCAACAATCAGCATAACAAATTCTTATGTTGGGCATTACAGTTTAAAAGGATCTCGCATCTGCCATCTCGTCTGAATCACACATTTCTGTGGGACAGGAAACCACACATTTCTATGCCTGCACTATACAATACACAACCTAGCCATGGCAGGCTCTCTGGCTAAACAAAGCCCACAGGTAGATAATAGAGCTGAAATTTAGCTCTACATTGTGGACTGCAAATTTCTGCATCTCACAAATTCTGGGACTTTTCATGTCATAGGTTCAATATTATATCAGTATTTTCCTTCACTTCAGTGTCTTGGAGAACATGGAAGTAGGCTGAACATTTGCATTCAAATTCAAGAGGAGAGGGCTGGGGTATAGCTCAGTGGGATAAGCAACTGCCTGGCAAGCGCAAGGGCCTGAGTCCAATCCCTGATACCACCCAAAACACCAAAATAAATAAATAAATAAATAAAAGCAGAAAACAAACAAAAAAAAAGGAAAACAACAAAAAAACAAATTCAAGAGGAGAGAAAAAACTCCATCTCTGAGTTGTGAAATGGCATGTTTACCTACATACTCAGTATGCAGCTCAGGTCATGCATGTCAGAGCCTAGAAAGCAATAGAGAGCTAGTTGCCTGATTTTACTTCTCATTCAATGTATATTTGAGTAATACATATACAAAGCACAAACTTAACTTTATATGCAAAATCCATGGAGTCTGTCAGGGAATCTATGGCTATTGTCATCTTACACCTAAGGGAACTGAGGTCCAATGGTCCAATGATGGAATTACGGATGTGAGTGCTACACCTGCCCTGGGGTGAATCGTTTTCATACAATTCTGCTCCTCCTGTTTTCTCTTGTTCTTTTTGCTATTTTCTGCCTCCAGGAACTGTTGCTCTCTGCCATGTGCCACTCCGCCTTGGAGTCAGCCAATTATGGACGGAATCCTCCACTAACTGTGAGCTAAATAAACCTTTCCTTCCTTAATATCGGGAGTCAGGTATTTTGTCTCAGCAACAAGAGAAAAGTAACCAAGACAACAGCCCAACTCTTTCTTTCTCATTAGGATTATTTATAACTGTGGCAACAATTCATTTCATAAACATTCCCGATGACATGTCAGTGGTCCTCATAACACTGTCTGGATCTACACTCACATTTGTTTACCAGAGCTATCTTAACAAATTTCCACAACTTGATATCTCCCCACAAGATAAATGTATTCTCTCCCAGTTCTGGGGACCAGAAATGTGAAAGAAATGTTCCTGCCAGGAAACACTTCCTAAGAAAGGTCTAATGGAGAATGCTTCCTTGTTTTTTCCAGCTTCTGCTAGCTCCATGTGTTCCTTGGTTGATGGTTGTTTAAATCCACCCTGGGTCTCCACTTGCACGTAACCTTTTCTGTGTCCGTTTCTCTTCTGTCTTCTACAAGGACATCTTATCTTGAGATCCTTAAATTACATGTGCAAGAAGCCTCTATTTTCAAACAAAGTTATTCACAGGTTCAGGGTCTAGGATATGGCTCTTTCTCTCTGTACTTTCATCTTGTTACTGCCCCTCCAGTCACCTCTTTTGTTTCTCTCTACTCCAAATTATCTAAGTGCTTTAAAGAGATTCAAATTAAATCACCCTTAAGGAAATCTATTTAATTTCAGCAATTGTTTTTGGAGACAGGGTCTCACTATGTAGTGCAGACTGTTCTTGAACTCAGTAGATAACCCAGGCTGGCCTCAAGCTTGTGGTGATCCTCCTACCTCAGCCTCCCCGCAACAGCTGGAATGATAGGTGTGTGCCACCATGCCCTGTAGAATCTCTTTTACCTTAAAGAAAAAGGACACTACATTTCTATCAGATATTCAGTTACTACATTGCTCCTTCATTTAACTTAAATGCTTCCAATTTCTATTCATGAATCTTCCAATCAAAAAGTCTTGACGGTTTTGTAGAGGAATCAGTGATCTTCTCCCCTTGAGTAAGAAGATATCTGAGCTGCAGTCCATTACAAAACTATTTTATGCAACTTCAGTAAGAGGAAAGATGAATGTAGTTCCTTCAGAGTTTTCTCATGTGTGTTCCTTTTCTCACCTAAAATTGTTACCATAATTACTCTGAGCCATTGAAAGACTCTCCACAAACCGCAACATTACAAGGGAATATGACCTCTGAGTTCAGACTCCCTGGGACTCTGTTCTCCCTGTTGGTCTCTGACTCCCGTTGCTTGGGTTTGGAATTTCTCCCAAGAGCCTCTGTGTTCAAGAACTAGGTTTGGGATGGCATCACTGGTAAGTGGGAGACACTTGAGGGGTGTGAGGTTCTAGGTTATTGGAAGTGAGCCTTCCAAGGGTATTGTGGAGTGCGAGTCTCTTTTGATTTTCCACCAGCTGTTGGACAAATAACTTTGCTCCGCCATACACTTCTGCCAGAATATGCTGTCTGGCCACAGGCTTGAAGCAACAGGGACAGTTGATCAAACCACCAGAACTACTAGTTAAACCATTCTTATAAGTTGATTATTTTAGGTACTTGTTCTAGTATGGAAAGCTGACCAACCCAATGACCTTGAGAACATTACATAACCTGGTAATCTCAGTTTTCTGATCCATGAAATACTGAATATAATTCTGATTTCATAAAATTTTCTAACAACTAAGCAGGATAAGGTATACAAGACCATAAGCACAGTATCAGGCACACTGCAGATGCTTACATAGTGCTTGCTCTCATTTTTTGTTACTCAACACCGACACACACGCTACCACTTGTACAGTAGCAAGTCTAATGCTGTGCTCTACCTGGATGATTAACTAAAGGTCATTGTCCGCTATGCACCATTCCCAGTGTCTTCTGATTGCAGGCATACTTCTCCTTTCACTACTCCCTTTCTTTCTTCTTCCCTCCTTCCTTCCCTCTCTTTCTCTCTTCCTTTTTTGTTCTTCTTCCTGTCCAACCACAGAGTTTTGTCACTGATTCATGACTCACTTATTATTCCAATATGATATCTCAACTGTACTTGCCACATTTTTTGCCAAAATTTGGCCTTGTTCCTTCCAGTTTTGTGTAACAGGGATTTGGGGCAAGCATCCAGTGTCTCAGAAGACTAACTTTCCTCTCTGAGCCTGAAATAAATACCATTTATCCTTTTATGTAGCTATCACTTGTGTGAGGACATTATCATGTGATGCGTTGGAAGTGCATTGGTCAAAGTAGTAAAAGCTGCACCAACAGATTTGCCTAGGCATGTGAAATTAATTGTATAACATCTTTCTGAGATGAGGCTGGTTTTAATAATATTCCGGAGAAGCATCTGGAGCTGAGCAGAACTAAACACTGTATTTTGCTTAGCAACTGGGTATAGTTTTTATTTACCAAAAGTAATTTGTCTTCTAAAATGGGGAAGCTTCCAGTTGTGAACAAGTTTGGAAATTTAAGTGAGATCCACCCTCTAAGTCTACAGCCTGATTAAAAATATGTCACAGATGCAAGGGGAAAGCTAATATGACATCTATGAAAACATAGATAGTTAGAGTCTCTGGAGACAGAGGGGATGCATTTTGTAAGAAAGAGAAATATTGCCCAATGAGAAGAAAGGACCAGGAGTGCAGTACTAAGAGGGGGGAGCTCAGCTTGTGGAGACTGTGCTGGTGCTAGCTCCCCCTTTACATAACATTCTGGTCCTGGTATGTCACTAATGACAGCTGGGTAGCATCAGAGTCCACAGGTATATGCAATGTCTCAGTTCAGACCTAAACCATGTCTGCAAGGGGCTAACATGTATATGTAATGTGGATGCTCAGGTTCAGTCTTTTCCAACCCACTACACACGTAGGGCCAGACAACTGCAGCAGAAAACGAGATCCCTTAGGAAAGAATGGTGACTGCAGAAGTTTGCTGCAGAGCGTAACATGACTTGTGATGGCATGAAGTGGAAAGAGTTGAAGCTTGGCTCGCAAAGCCAAGGTTTTCTGCCTTGAGGCATAACTCCAGCATCCAAATCCATGAGCTAGGAGCAAACCAGGGTTTAGGTATTTGCTTCTTCTTTTGCATGACAGACAGGAAAGAAAAACAACAAATCACTTTTCTAGAGGAAGTAATAGTCTTAAAAACTGAGGCATTTAAATATTAATAATCTCAGATATTGTTATGGTTTGGGGTTTGCAAGGGGAACAATACAGGACACATGATTTATATGACTAGTTTATAGTAATCGCCCAAAGAGTCAAGTTCAAAAGAGTGCAGGAAATCTGTCCACATACTAAGACCAAAAGAATCCAGCTGAGGGCCTGGATCTCACAGCAATCTCCTGCATGAATCCCGCTGAAGACTTAGAGCCCATAACAATGCCCACCATAAATCCAGCTGGAGGCCAAGGGCCAACAACAATGTCTCATGCAGACCTGTTTCACAGATCTGCCCTGGGAAGGCCTAAAGGTAGAAGCTAGAAAGTCTGTGTCAGCAGGGTAAAGGAGCTGCACCAGCAGGCTGAGGGATCTGCATTGGAGCCAGGAAGTGACAGTCAAAGTAAGAACCAGAGTTCCCTAAAAGGTACCACAGCCATCCTCAGCAACAACGAAGTCCTGAGCTTCTCTGACAACGAGAACAGCCACTCTATATCAGGAAAGCCAGCCTGACAGCCCTCTCCAGGAGGCTGAACAGTGCACCATCTTCCCCTGCAGAGCCAGGAAGCAATGCGCAAAGTGAGGACCAGAGTTCTCCCATAGCCATTCTCAGTGACAATGAGGCCCCAAGCTTCTTTGATTATGAGCACAGCCTAGTTCATAGCAGAAAAGCCAGTATGACAAGCTCCTCCAGGAAAGTCAACAGCTGCTAATACCTTCTCTTCTTTTCTTGTTCTTTTATTTTGTTCACAACAGTCCTCAGGTGGGCCTCGCACACCCAGCACCACTCTGGTTCAGTTCAGCTGTTACAAGTTGACCACCAGTTGTCAGTCCACCACAGATATGTAAGAGAGGATATTGGAAATATGGAACTTGTTTTTTGTTTAAATCTCTATCATATTAGGTATGACAGTGCAATACTGAAATACAATCAAATGTGTGAATTGAAGAGCAGATGATATACAGATAGCAAATCAATGGGCTGGCACATTTGAGCCAAGGTCTCTTCCAACAGGCACAGGAAGATATGAGATAGAAAAACTAAGTTGTAAAAAGTATGAATACAAATGTTAGCACTTTTCTAACAGCACTCCAAGAAAAACACTGGGAAGACAAATGATCAAGAAATTCTCAAAATCAAGGAAAAGATGCCAGACCTCAAAAGAAAATAGTTCATATTGAATGTCTTAAAAAAAAGATACAGTATTTATAGACTTGGTAAAATTTTGTAATACTATAGATCCTTAATCAAGGAATAAGAATTATTTTGATTTCCATTTTATCGAGAACTGCATGAAGGAAAGGAGGTAACATTTTCAGTGTTGCAAGAAAATAATTTTGAATGTAAAATTTTATATTCAATAAAAAGTGATATTTAAATCTCAAGATGATACAAAAATACACTTGCCTATGAATTTCTACAACATTTCAGCACAAGAAAACTGTCTTTAGTATTAATGTCCAGTGATAAGACACAGCCAATAAAAGGAATGCATCCAGAGAAGAGCAATAGGACAAAAAAATAAGGATGAGGAATTAAGTAAAATTTATTAATATCTAAATAAAAATAATACCATCCCTTGTAGAAAAACTGATGGAAATCCAAAATCACAAGGCCAAAGGAAGGGTGGAGGAGAGAACACCAAGTTACCGGCTTTAATTGAAGAAAAGATACAGGTATGATACGACCTAAAACCATGTGAGTCCTAATAAAGATAACTGACAGGCAAATAAAGATAAAGCACAGGGAAGTAAGGAAGGAGGAAAATAATCTGGATAATAAAAATACAAAACAAAACAGTAAAACACTCTCTGCATAAAGCAATAGTTTCTACAAAATTATACACTCACTGATCAAAATTATTGTAATTAGAGATTTAAGCATCTTTCTAAAAATATACAGATTTAAAATATGAAAATAGATGAATCTGTGGAATATCTGAATAATACAAAATTAAACTTATATTCACATATATAGCTTTACATTTAACAAAGACATGTTATCTATTCTTTTGAGTCATAAAAAGCAAATTTATAGTAGATCAAAAAAAGCTGCTATAAATTTCAAAGAGTGGACATCATGCAAACTACGATGCAAAGCATAATGCCAGAAAATTAGAAATCAATAACAAAGGATAGCTAAAATAGTCCCATATGTTTGCAAAGTTTAAAAGAAAACAGACTACTAAATTACCCTTGAGCTTAAAAGGCCATTCTGTACAAACTATAAGCAACATAAAGCTGAAGGACAGTGAGACCACCACATATTAAAATTTACATGAAAATGTAAAGCAATATCTACAGGAAAATTTAAAGCTTTAAATATGTACATATGTCAGAAAAAAATACTAACAATAAATGAACTAACATTCAGTTGAAGAAGATAGAGAATGAGAAACTTAAAACTCAACAACAAAAAATGGAAACCAGGGGGAAAGAGAAAAGCAGCAAAAAAGGAAGCAGGAGACGAATGATAAAACTAAAGTTCATCCTCCAACAGAAACGTAGATACATTGAACGCCAGTGAGACAGAGTAAAAGCAATTAGAAAATTTAAAAATGTACAGAACGAAACCGAGAATACATCTAGAAATAAAATCAAACAGCATAACAGTATTATACATATATATTGTATTACTATGCAGTAATACCATATTGATTTATAAATCAATATAAATAAGATGGCATTGTAAATCTTTAGTGCTATGAATTAGCAAAACTTATTATTGAAAGTATAAAATTTCAGTACATGATGAATAGCACAGAATCAGAATTAGTAATTATTTTCTTAATACCAGCCACAAAGGCAGGTGATCTAACATACAAGTACCAATAAGATTCAAAGAAACATAGAATTCCTACTCTAACCAATATTTATTTAAAGAAACTTTCTTTAAAGATTGAAAACCTATAAAAGTTTCTACCTAAGTATCTCTGTGTACATATCTTATACATGTATACATGTATCTATTTATTTAATTCAATGCTATGTAAGACTATTACAATAATAAAATTTAAAACACTATATGGTTTCAAGTGAAATTATCATTTTGTAGAAGTTGTATCTTATATTATTTCAAAATACATAAGCTTCCTAAATTAAATGTTATCTAACTTAACTCAATTAGATATTAAAAATTTGATATATAAAGATCAAGTTGGATTTATTCTAGAGTTACAAAACAAATTAACAGAAGGAAATATATCAAGTTAAACACAACAGATATAAAAAATTGACCATTTCAACAGAGAGATGCCTGTGAGCTAAAATCTCTTTCAAAACTGGAAAGCAGAACATAGCTGCAGTGTATAAAGGCTATTTTCCATAACATTCACTGATAATGTTGCATTTATCAATATTATTCCTTTTCAGTTGTAGGAGAGCAACATGCTTTCAATAAGGTACTAGGAATTGTGGCTAATGTAATAAGACAAAATGAAGAAATACAAAATACATGTTTTAACTAAAAGACAATAGTAATTATTTGTAAATAAAAATCATTCCAGGAGAATTAGCAGACAAACTATAGAACTAATATGAAAAGTTAGAAATTTGTAAAATACATGATCAAAATAAATACAATTTCTTCTGTTTTCTTCTGATTATTCCTCTTTTCCTCCCAGACGTTCTCATGTTGGAGCATTTTAGGGCTTAATTTCCATTTCTTTTCTCTGTACATGCTCTGGAAATTTTACGTAGGCTGATAGACTGAAGTACTGCCGTGTTTCCAAATTTGTATTTGTGTCCTGTACCTGTCTACAAAAGATTGTGTATGCAGCTGTCATTTCCACATGTCTTTCTAATGCTTATAACACATGCTACTTAAGACATTCCAACTGAATTCCTGGTTTTCTTTCCTAAACTTCCTTCACATCCTCATCTTGAGTTAATAACAATTGTCACCTTGAAATTGCTCAAATAAAAACCGCTGGAGATGCTATTTTCTTCTTGCACACCCTATATCCATCCCCTATACTTCCCATTATCTCAATCTTGAAAAAATATTCAGACTCTAATCCCTCTGAATTATGTCCTCTTCTACAGCTTGGCCCAGGCAATACCGCATGTCCCTGGAGTTAATGAAATAGCTTTCAAACAGCTCCTGCTTGCATCTCTGTGCATTTGTTCTCAGCACTGCAGCAGAGCTATCTTCCTAGACTGTAACAGAAGATAGCATATTACTTCTCTACTCAAAACTCTGGAACATCTTCACTTCTACCTAGAATAAAAGCTAAAGTCCTCACAAGTGTCCACAGGCCCTATATGGTCAGTACTCCCCTTACCAAATTTAAAAAGGTACTGAGGGCAGCATCAGAAGTTTTCTCCTGTAGCTCTTGCCCCCTACCGCAGTCCAATCACAATGGTGTACTCTAGTCTCTCTCTGCCCCTCCCCTCCCAGTTCCCCCACTCCCATCCCTCCCCACTTTCTCTCCTGCTCTTGCCTCCTCCTGAGAATGCTCTTTTCCTCACAGACACCAGCATATCTAACACCTTATCCCCTTCAAGTTTTTCTTCAAACCTCACTCTTTCAGTGAAATTTATCAGACTGTTCTATTTAATTCTGAAATTCCCCCCACCACACACAAAGTTTGATTCCCGTTAGCACACAAATTTTCTCTTGTCCATAGGATAATGATCATCATGTATGAGAAAAAATTCCTATGAAATTCTAGTGGTAGTTTTAGAAAGAATTTAACAAAGTAATTCATATATATAAACAAAAAATTCATATATGCCTATACTAAAAATGTGTATGTATCTATATATATAAACAAAAATGTAAGAAGTCAATACATTTTCAGAATATAAGCACAAAGAAAGGGGAATACAGTCATGCTTTTCCTAAAGTTTAACTATAAGGGATAATAAACTAGTACTTTCAACTAAGCAATATTTAATAAGTCAATATTTAATATGTGATGGCAAAGCTAGTGAAAATACAGCGTGGGTAATAGCAGTAAATTAGTAACACCCATTCTAGCAGTAAGTGGACAGTTTTAGCTCACGCATGTGTTTATACCCTTTTTTCCTTGGTCAGCTCCCCGCAAAGGCTCACCTCGGTTAAAAGGAGACATGAAGAACACTCTTCGTGATGTTTTTCATGATAGAGTTGGAGTCAGCCTAAGTGCATCCCACTGTGAGAATTCGCGGCTGACTGGTTCCTCAGCAATATGTGATTCTCCTGGGCAGGATGAAAAGAAAATTTCACAGGATATCAGGAGAGCCAATCAGAAGAGAGACAGACAGACAGACAGACGGAGACAGAGACAGAGACAGAGAGCAAGAGAGACAGAGAGGGATTGCTGTGGTTGCTTCCAGAGCTGAGTCCTATCACAAGTTCACTTTTGTTAAGAAGTCACCAAAATGGACACTTGACTCCAGCACCAGTGAACTCATGCTTTCGCTGCTACTTGTAGGCTGTGAAACTTCTAATGCTGCCCTCAGTACCGTTCCAAATCTTCAGGTAATTTTCCAAACCTTTAAGAATCGATCCTTCCACATCATTCTTGACTGCCAGGAGAAAGGTAGAGGGGGAGGGAGAATCTTCCTACTGTGCTCTCTCCAAAGTGAAAGGCAGAAAATGCTCTAAGCCCAGTCTTACAACCTGGCGGAGAAGGAGAATTGGCTCACAACCAAGAGAAAGTCCACGTGAAGGACAAACTGAAAATGGCAGATGTCTAATTACCCTTTCATCTCAAAAGTGATTTGCCCACTTTATAATTCATCCCACACACATACTTCACAAAATCATCCTGTCCTTTGATACGACTATGCCTCACATTGAGACCAAAACCACATATATGTTTTCCCCAGAGAAAGAACTCCAAATTCAAAGTCATGAGCTACTGCAGCTGCCTCAGATCTGAAAACAGTAATGTCAATTCTTTCTCAAACTCTTTCGCTGTTGTTTTCAGTCTCCAAGTTACAGACCCTCCCATTTCCTTATACAATAAACACGGAGAGAATTAAAAGAGAGCAAATAATTAAAATCACTGTTTATTTTATCAATTATAATAATTAACATGTGAATGAATACAAGAAAAGTAAGGGCACTTATCTGTATATTTGTATAATGATTACAATGATTGTGAAGCCATTTTATAAAAATACTCTTCCCTGCCAGTTCAAATTTCCTTTTTCCTATGTCCAAATCCTCAATTTGTTGTGGTTTCTCTCACAGGGTTGCTTGATGGATCTGAGCTCGTGTTGGTCGTGTCTTCACAGAGTTGCCTGGGGCTTCTATTAGTCCTTAAATTTGGTCACGTGGTGAGGAATATTGGGAGATGAGCTGGAATCTTTTCTTAATCTTCCTTTTCAAAATGTGGTGCAGCAACCTTATTTGCTCTTGATGATAAGGATTAATCATCCCCCCTAACTGTGTACTTAAATTACTGAGTAATAAGGGATGAGTTTCCAAGCTGCTTGCACAATGGGCTGGATGAGCTAGCTAGCCTTCTCCCACACTGGCCCCAATCACGTCTGACAGCCTTTCAGTTGCCCCAGAGTATCCTGCTCCAGTGTGGCCTACATTCCCTGTGTCATGCATGAAGGCCTCTAAATATTGTGAGAATAAAACACAGAGAAAATGTCCCTTTAGTTTGTAGGCGATATAACTCTATGTTAAGCCTGACTGCAAACCCATTACTATTTTTGTGTTTCTTTTTCTTTTGTGTGGTAGTAGGATTTCACACTGAGCTATAGCCCCCACTCTTTTTGTTTAAGTTTGACAGTCTTGTTACATTGCTAAACTGCCTAAGTAGGGCTTCAACCTGCTGTCCTGCAGCGTCAGCATCCCATAGTGCTGGGATTGTAGGTGTGGTGTGCGCCACCACACCCAGCTAAGTCCATTACATTTCAAGAATTCATCTCCCAGTTTGTGGTATGGAAGAGCATCCGGTGTACCTCTTATTTCTTGCTTCTTAGAGTCCACCAGCCTGATGCTATAAATATAGTGGAGCAGTGTAGTAACTTGACATAAAGAGAGAACCACAGTCCTTGAGAACTGTACAGCTTAGCTGTCCGTATTCAAACTGTGTGTGGGGATATAGAAATAGACAAAGAAAGGATGACAACATCAACATAAATGCACAAGCACACATCTAGTCACTTGAACATAAGGATATCTGCTGTAAAAATTGACTCAGGTTCACTGGGTAAAATCATGAAGTGCGTCTCTTCTTCTGCTGGGCCTGCAATACAATTGGACTCCAAACTATTTATCACTTTATAAGTGCTCCTTCTGACCACTGGGCTGAAAAGTCATTCTAAGTTCCTCTAAATTACTTAAATTCAAAGTTACCATCTAGCAAAACATCTGGGCAGGCAGAGTTTTCCAGTGCATAGTTTAATGGGTAAAGAGCTGACCGTTCCTTTGAAAAAATCTAGAAAGCGTATTTATGTTGCTAGGATTTCGTTATGGAGTCACTTCATGTCAGGGTTCTCAAACCTGGTTTTACATCAGGGCATACCTAGAAAATAATATTTCTACAGCTTGTTAGAATGGGTGGAGAAGTGAGCAGAGCTGGATGTGCCTGGCCTGAAGGTGGGCATGTTGCTCCGACCCGATCTCCTAAAGACTCAGTGGACCAGTACCTCAGGGCTTTGCAGCCCTTGAAAAGCACAAGCCAAATTCATGGTGACATACTGGGCCTTTGCTCAGTAGAGTTAAGAGCTTTTTATGGTTAAAAATATTATATTATGTTAATGATTGCTCACTTGTTATGACAGGGATCCTGTGTGAATTAGTCACTATCAGAAACAAATTTTTCAGGGCAGTTAATCCTGTTTAACACACTAGCCCTATTATTTATTAGGCTAATGCAACTGCTTTATTCTGTTTGCTTATTTGTTTGTTTTTCTTTTAAGACTGGGTTTCACTATGTAGTTCAAATTGGCCTTGAACTTATGTAGCACAGGCTGGCCTTGAACTCATGGTGACCTTCCTGCCACAGCCTCCTAGGTGCTGGGATTAGAGGCGTGTGCCACCACACCTGGCTGATTCTTGATGCTTTAATTCCACTACTTGGCTAGGATAAGCAAGGTCTTTCCGGTAGTACTGTTATAGGGATACTAAAACAGAGCACCATAAAGCAGATGGATTAAACAACAGACATTTAGTTCTCACAGTTCTGACGGCTGAAGAGTTCAAGATCACACTGCGAGACGACTGAGTTTCTCATAAGGGCTGTCTGGTAGACAGGAAGGAAAAGGAGGGAGGGACGGAGGGAAGGACAGAGATATAGATAGAGAGAAAGAGGCAGAGAGAGAGGGAGAGATAGATTGAGAAGTCTCTGGTTTGTTCAGTAAGTGCATTAATCCCATTATGAGCACACCACCCTCAAAACCTAATTTAAAGCTAATAATCTTCCAAACTCCCCATTTCTAAAAACTGTTACATTACGGATAGAACCTCAACCTGTGAATTTTGGAGGGACACAATTCAGTCCCTACCATCTCCTATCTTGGTTGAAATTAGGGAATTCTTTCTAACTGTGATTTCCTATCAGTCTTTGAAGAGCAGTTACCATAAAGAACTTTCCAAAGATTCTCTGACTCTCTCCTTACAAGCATATTTCTTTTTTATTTTAAAGATAAAAGAAAGAAAATATATTAACAGACACACAGACATTTACAAAACAACACAAAAACAATACAAGCAATACATATTTTCAGACAAGATGATAAGAAATTAACTCTGGTAGCTCCACCTGAATGCTTTAACAGTCACTCCAAGAAATCTGGCACAGCCGTGATCCAATTGATATAATTCAGTGAGCCGTGGACTCAAATTTTGGCTAATAAACCCTATCAATTACATGGTAGCATTTGTAAAGTTTATTGTTTTGATTTTAGAATTCCCCAGGGCTCAATCTATTTCTTGAGCTGAGAACTGAGGAGTTTGAGCCGTTTGTGCTTTTGTCCTCATGCTATCTCATCTCACCGGAAGTCACACTACCTCAAGGGTTGGAATTTTTCATATCTTTCATATTCTGAGGTAGCAGAAATAGATTTTCTGGAAAACTTGCTTAGTACATACCTCACTCCATGTACTAATGTAATTTTGTGGCTTTATCTCAGTGTTGAATGTGCTGCAACCTTCCCCTTCCACGATTAATGATATTTTTGTTGTTCTTCAAAGTCAGCTTAGCTCCCTCAGCATGAAAGTATTTCCCAAACCTCAGTCATCTCTTCCTGTTACCTATAACCCATTCCCTTGTATAGTCTCACTGAGGTACAATTCTCTTACAAGAACAAGTAAGATAACTCTGGCTAGTTTAGGTAACATGCTAATTACTGACCTGATACCAGAGAAGTCTGGGGAGCCTAAAAATCTGCCTTAGAAAACTGACGTGAACTGAAAGGTTGCAAAGGCAAGAGCACCGCACATGAGCTGTGTGAACAGAACGCTGCCTCGTACTGCAGATTTCACACCTCGGATTTTGCTCTTATCTACAGGATGCCTTTTTATCTTCAAGAAAAAGGGATAACACTGACAGTTTCTGTAGAAGACTGGTGGGCCTTACCTCCTAGCAAAATTCACACAAGTTTCAAATACATAATATGTGATAGAATGACAAATGATTACATCATTATCTTTTTGTTCAGAAGCATAGTATATCGGCTGGACAAAATGGTGCACACCTGTAAACCCAGCACTTGGGAGGCTGAGGCAGAAAGATTGTTGTGAATTCAAGGCCAGCTCAGGCTACAAATTGAGTTCAAGGCCAGCTTGAACTGCATAGAGCAACCCTATCTCAGAAAAACAAAGGAAAGAAAGAAAGAAAGAAAGAAAGAAAGAAAGAAAGAAAGAAAGAAAGAAAGAAAGAACTGTATCAAATTGTTCTCTGAAGTAAAACTTACTGCATATATGCATTGCCAGCTTCTCTGCCCACTTTCTGGTAGATTTATATCATATCTTTCCTCGGAAATTATTTGAGATACCTAATTAAAGAAGTCAAGGAAAACAAGACAACAAGTTGACTTCAGATAAAAACAAGAGAACTGAGAAGAGAGTGAGTGACTAGGAGGGGCAGGAGAGAGGAGAAAGTGAATGTGCTCACCTCTTCTTTGAGGGGCAGAGAAATATTTTGGGAGAAATATTTTTGAAAGAGCCATCTACCACAACACAGAAATTTTAGGCTATAATTTCCCTTTTCCAAAAGACTAAATAAATCAATTTCTTTAAAAAATCAAGCTCTTTAATGTTTTCCATTTGTTGGTTTTAGAGTTATAGTTACACATCTTTTTCCTTTAAAGAGAAAAGTTAAAACAAAATTTTAAAGCAAGATAATAGGAGGGTAACAATGGTTAATACACTGTATATTGTTATCTTTAAATTAGTTACTCAGAGTACAAGATATCAGCATTCAATTGTCCAACCAATATTATCACAAACCTTTGCAGCAAACTAAAAGCAATTAGTAGTATAACTATCTTAACTGATATATATATATATATATATATATATATATATATGATAGTTAATTTGCTTTTCCCTTCCTTCCCTTCCTTCCTGTCTACATTCCCCATCCCAGTTTCTCTTTCCTTTTGAAGTTTCTTCCCATTTCCCAATATCTATTGCACATTTTGGATCTTATTTCTTATCATATTATCTCTTTCAACTTCTCACACTAGGGAGACAACATTATGTTAAAATATCAGTAATTGCATCTTTATTAAGGTTAAAACCAAAATAATTTCCTTAACTTAGATATAATTACTATTTAATGCTTTCTTGTCAATTCCTACACCCAATACTTTGTTCTTTTCACAGAAGACATGTCTTCTTGTACACTGGTTGGCATGTATGTGTGTGCTTTTATGTACGTATGTGCTTTTGTGTGTATGTGTGTGTGTCAGAAGGATGTCATTACTTTGAGCTTTCAGGATGCTGTTCAACTTTTATTGCAGTATAATACTTTTTATGGCCTTAGTGTTTTGTTTTACTTTGCTCAATCTCAACTTAAAGGAAATCTGTCCACACTAAGGACAAAGGAGAAACTTACATATTATAGCTGCTATCTGTTTTGGTGAAACTATGAATTGATAAATGTTTTAAAACATTACAGCCTTGCACCTGCTGCTACTTTCCACTTCATCAAAAGAGGGTTTTCTTTTACACAGAATACACCTATTATACAGAAAAATTTAGTCAAGTTCTGTATTTTTCTGCTGTGTTTCGACCACTGAGTTTGTCATATTGTCCTATCATTTTGTGTTGAAAGCCTGTATCATTTTTAATGTCTTTGTTTTCTTTCTATGCTGTTATTTTTTATTTTATTATCTTTAAAATAAAAAAGAAAGAGAGATGGATACTAATGTAGGGTGAGGTATTGTTAATGATGGATACATATTTGGTGTGTGTAGGCAGCGGTAGGTTAATAAAAGTCATTCTTATAAACCTTTGCTCAAACCAGAAAGTTCTCTATATTTCAAGCTACAAGTCATTACAGGCATTCACTCAGGCAGATCAACCTCCTTTTAATGAATTTGTAGCTAACTGAAAAGCTTTGAAATTCTTGCACTAGTTTTATTGTGATTCTTAGATTTTTGATATTATGAATTCTTGGCATCTTTTGTAACTACTTTGGTCTTAGCAAGAGAAAATACTGGGTCTCTGAGAGTAGTGTCACGTAAATGGCCTCAGTGAGGGTTTGCTTATGTCTCTTTTCACTAAACAGAAAAGGAACCTATTGGGGACCAAGATCGTGTCACATTTTTGATGTGTTTCTATTATCTATAATTTATATATATATCACATAGAACAGATTTAATGCATTTCTTTTTAGATTTTCCAGTACTGGAATTGAACACAAGGCTTTGCACTGAGCTACAGCTCAACAGTTTTAAACATTTTTTAAATTGCCCAAGCTAGGTCCAAATTTGAGACCTTTCTGCCTTGATTTCCCAGAGTGTTAGGACTGTGGGCATGTATAATCGTGCAGCAAATTTCTTTAGTTGTACACCGAATGCCTTCATGTGCGAGTTTCCGCACAGAACTTTTCCTCCTCTGTTTCTCCATAGCCCAGCGCATCTCTCCGCCTCTGTGTGACTGTGCCTTCTCCCCCAGATGACACAGTTCTAGCAGCACACCAGTTTCCTTTCTCGTTCCCAAATCCAGGGCCTTCTTTTCAGAGTTCACCCAAATGAAATTTTTGTGATGACTAAATTTAAAGACCATTCTCTCTTTCAAATGACCTTCCTTCGGTTTCTGACACCGCTGTACCTTGCTTCTCCTTTTGTCCCCAACGCTATGCCTTTGCAGTGCCTGAATTTGAGGGTCTCCCAGGAGTTCACGTGTGACTCGCTTCTGCTCTGCCCTCTGTGTGCTCAGGTCTCCTACACAAGTGCTTTCTTCTTATCCCTTCACTTCTCATCCAGGCGCGATCCCAGTGGGTCCCAGGGGATCTGCGCAGTTTGTGTCTGTAAGCGCTTCCTGTCTCTTGCAATCTACACCCTTATTTTCACCTTTTCAGACCTGTATGCTTCATTCAAACCGCACCCTTCATATGTCCCAAGTGAAACGCGTCGCTCCTCTGTCCTAACTGCCAATTTTCCACAGCTGCTTTTCCGCAGGTGTTCCAAAACTGACTGGGCTGGGGGTACAGCTCAGCGGCACAAGCACCAGCCTAGCAAGTGTAAAGCTCTGAGTTCGATTTCCAGGACCAAAAGAAAAAAACTAATTGCTGATTTCTCTATATCCTCACAGATTTTTGCACTATAAAATGAGATCATCTGTAATGCTTTTTATTTTTCCTTTCAGTATTATTCCTATATTTAATTTATTGCTAGCCATGCTGAGGTATACCAAATATTTTTTGAATGCCCCTTCCTTACAGTCCTAATGATAACTGCTTTCTTTCTAACCTATATTTTCTCTTTATAAGAAATCGGTTCTCTTTTATTTATGTCTACTTTATATGCTAGCCTAAGCAATAATGCATCATTGCCTACACGTTCCCAGACTGCTGGCTGGATACTGAAAACTCCTGCTGCACCTTGCAGTGTGCCGTGTCAGCTCTTCCACCCACCCTGTACTATGTCCCCAGCTTTGCTACTGTGATTTTCACATCCCTGTCACGTGAGTAACATTTCTCTCTCACATAAATTGACTTATCTTTGCCTTTTCTTTCATCGTACCAAGTGGTATACTTAATCTGAAGTTAATTTACAGCCTTGGCCTTGATTTCCCTCACAATTCATGATTTCACCACCTCTTACTTTCCCACGTCATTAACTGGTTTCAGTATGAGTCTCTATTACTAACAATATTACAGCATTTATCCTTCCGCTATCCTGAAAGAGCATGGGGACATGAAAAAGCAAAAGAAGGATTCTTAGGATTTCATCACAGTTGAATTTTTATAACACTATTTTAATGGAAGTCACAAATACTACCGCTTCTCAAATATTTAGTCCCACAAATCTTAAGCCATGGAAGAATGAACCCATTACCAACACTGGATTCCACTTTGGTTTACATTCAGGGTTCTTATCTAAAGAAAGAATGTTAATAATACATATCTCTTATGGGTTTTACATAGAATTTTTGAGGAAGCAATTTTCTTATACATAAAATGACATTATATACATGTGAATATTGCAATGAATTAAAGCAAATATAAGAAGAATTATATTAAATATGTATGTGTGAAATATCAAAATCATTGCTATACAGTCACGGGTTCTTAGGAAACTATTCAAAAATTTTCAAACAACACCTGAAATTAATCATGGAGATATCTGTCTCATATGATTATTGAAGAATTTTAAGAGGTAATGTACACCTTTAATTTGTAACTTCAGAGTTATTTTAAGTTAAAATGTCCTGGAAACCATAGTTTATTGATTTCATGCCAATTTATAAATGGCTGGTGTTGGATTTCTCCAGAGAATATGTTTTACAATAAAAAGGCACACAGTATGGGATAAACTGAGTTTTTTAAATATAGGTGAGGTGACTGAGAGCAGAGAACATCATCTGGAAGGCAAACTAGAAGAGTCATTTGATCCGAAGGACTTCTGCTTTGACCACGTTACTATATAGAGGGCAATTTTGTGTACTCTTGCGTAAACTCTAGGTAATTGGATGAAAAAGCTTTAGGCACATTCTAGACCTTAATCAAAGCACTATTGTGATGAGTTGAAACTCTCGGTAGTTATCCACTTTGCCTTTTAGAGACTTAGTGTCTGTCTGTCTATCTATCTATCTACCTGTTATCTATCTATCAATCAGTTGATCTATCTATCCCTAATTTCATAGGGAATTCAACTATGCCTTTATCCATACAACACCAGCATCACCAAACTCCATTTCAAATGAGTAGGAATTCATTTAGACACATGTTCTCTAAGAAAGGGAAAACAATCCAGCATTTTAAGAGTTTCATCATGTTAAATAATTCATCATAAATTACATCCTTATTCCCTTATGACTCAGTTCCTCCTCACTTAGACATGTAGTGACTATATGAAAAATTGTAATTCACAAACAGCCCTTAACTCCTGTGACCTTAGGGTTTAACTGAACCCTAAATGTGTACAGAGAGATAAAATAAGGGTCTCGTGGTTGAACATGATTCACTGTATTCCCGCAATGATTTTCTTGACACTTATTTTGGAAGTATTAAAGCAATTTTCAAATCTGAGAGCAATAAATTATTAAACTGGCTAAAGTTTCAAATCAGTAAATGTTCCCCAGGGATTTTTTTTCCTGTTGAGTCTATGCTCAAGAAAATAAAACAAAAACAAACCCATCCTTTTTTTTCTTGCCATAATTGTCTTATGCTAAATAAGGACACCAAAGAAGACCAGAACTTAGTAAAATGCCATCTGATGATTATTCAATCTGTACTTGACTTATGTATTAAGCATAACGTCCTCTGTGGCAAGGGCACCCTGTGCAGGCAAACTTTCTGCCATGCCCTGTGATTTTATATATTTGCCAGAAGCAGCCAATATCCTTGTTTAGGGTTTTATGAGATTTAAATCACATTTTATGCATCTTATCCTTTGACACTACTGGCTTCTAATTGGCATTTCATGCTTTCAAAGACCAGTGTGGTGCTTTATCAATCTTGTACAAGCTTCTAAACTCGTTGTGTTTTGGAGTACGGTTCTAAAAATTATGTGGCTCATTTTTATTTCTAAATATTCCAACTCCAAAGATACACAACTCAATATCTATCTGTCAATATTAATATGAAGATGTGATAAAGATACAGTGAACTTGTACATTTTTAAAAGTTATTACAGTAAAAGACACCACTAATCCCCTTCAAAATACTCAAAATCCACCTTCCAACACATGTATCCCATCATGCTTGTCACTGTGTAAAGCAGTTCTGGAAATCCTCTTGCATGACTGAATCAAGGTCCTAAATGAATTCAAAATGTTTACTTTTTATGGTCATCTTGACGTAAAGGAAGCGGCAGAGTTGGTTCAGTGCCAGACTCAGTGACTCAGTGGGTCAGGAGACACAATAATGTTTTTTATCAGTTTGTCTTCCTGTTCAATGGCACTTGCCAGCAGCCTTACTTGTATTTTTTTAAAAGCATACCTCCTAAGACTAGTCATGAAAGAGTACTTCTAGAACTGCTTCAGAAAGGTCAAGAAGGTCGGGATAAATGTGTTGGAAGCAAGAGAGAATATTTTGCAGGATTAATAGCAATGTGTCTTTTAAGGTAATAAATTTTCTAAAAGTTGAACATTCTCTCTGTATTTTAATCAATCTGTGTTCTTAAATTTTAATCAAGCTTGGGGCTGGGGATACAGCTCAGTGGAATAAGCGCTTGCCTAGCAAGCACAGGGTCCTGAGTTCGATCCCCAGTACCGCAAAAAAAAAGAAAAAAAATTTTAATCAAGCTTAAGAAAATGAAAAGGTAAATTATAGCTAAATTAATTTAGCTAAATTAAAGCTACACTATAATAAATTTGAAATAAAAACTGTACCAGCAGGGGATATCTGCAGAATCTTTTCTTAGTTTCCATACTAAAACAAAGGACAAAGATACCTATTAAAACATAACATGTAATTTTTGTAAAGAAGCACATTGACACAAACCGTCCATTCATTCATTGATTAAGGTCAGTATCTGTCTGTCTTTCTTTGGGTCCACAAACTGCATGTTCTTCCTGCGTCACAGCTCCTTATCTCTGAGCTCCCATTTGAGAGTTGCACAATCTTTACCTATTATCTCTACAATGACCCAAAGTGTTCACAGTCCTCTGCCTGCAGGTGCAATATAATGTGAAGGCATCTTTATAACCACTGAGCAATTACTACCGCCACACAGTTCCTCTTCCCATCATCCATCTCTGCCATATCCTTAACCCAGCAGAATGACCAAAGTTACGTGTTCTTAAAGTGACTGACTCACATCAGGTACAGAAATGGCTATGTAACAAGAAGAAACCCCTTGTGCCTAGGAAGCTATGCTCAGCATCCCTAAGAAGCTTAGTATGGCATTAGTGTAACCCATACTAAACAGAAAAACGTGAATTTTGGGTTCTCATAAGCTCCACCACTAACTACCTAAGTGATCTCTGATAAACCACTTAAATTCTCCGAGATTTGTCAGAGACAGCCTAAAGTAGACGGCTCTTTGTCATTGTGTATGTGATTCATGGACAGTCTCAATACATAACTATCTAAAATAAATAAGTCAGTGGAATAGATACAGGGTGGCACTGGATAAATTATCTCTGGGTAATTTGTGTCCTCCAGGAAAAAAATTAAATTGCATCCTTAACTTATTTCTTATGCCAAAAATATTTCCTGGTGAGTAGCAAATATAAATATACAAAAACCCCATAAAATTCTAGGAAAAACCATACAATAATTATTTTTCATGTCTCCGTAAGAAGTACTTCTAAGGAAGTCATAAAACCTCTATGGTTTCATGAAAGGACATATAGGCAGTATACAATAATAAAAATTTTTGAATAAACTCACAAATAAAGTCAGAAGGCAAAATAAGGATAGAATTGGGTCAAACCTTAGGAATACTTATTACACAGAGTTGATTTCTTTAACATATAAATATAGCTTTGACAAATCAATCAATAAAACTCCACTTATTTTAAGTGGTTAAATGCAAATATACACTACATGTCAAAAGCAATACAATTAGCTTTCAAAATTGAATTATGCTCAGTGTCACTTAAATATTTAAATATCACTTTTAGAGATAAGGATTGAGGCACTATAATCTTTTCTTTAATTCACTGATTTGTTCTAGGGTGAAAAGCCAATGAACTAGATATTGTTTAAGATTCATTAACCTCTGAAATTATCTGTGGTCACCTTGACTTTGCCATTCAAATGATTTTATCTTCCCTGCTACTTCCAGAGAATACCATGGCACACACGATATCATGTTCCCTATGAACACCTAACACTGCAGCCCGCACCTTTCCTCAGCTAAAGGGGCTGGGCCTGGGTAGAGAGAAAATATACGCTTGTATTTAGGTGAAGAACTCAGTTTTGCCCATTTGAGGCTTCAGTTGGATTCTCCAAGAGTTTCCTCAGGTTTGGACTTTCCCTCTTACGGTCACTGCAGCCTCGTCATCCTGTACAATCTCCACTTCCATTGTCCTACTCATCCCGCTGCTCACTCGCTCACTTTTCCTGGATGACCTCATGTCCACAGCCCTTCTTTTTCTGCCCACACTTCCCACCCCAAATGCAAGTTTCCTAACTCATCTACAATTTTTGCTCCCCCATTTTGGTGTGGGGGAAGATAGGGCTCTTGGGCACACAGCAGCTGTGTCTGAATCTCAGTATCTCCTATTAGCTCAGAGGCTTCTTCATTATTTTTCCCTTCTTTTTCTTAGACCTTTAAAAATCTTCCACTGCTTTCTTCTCCTGGTATTACGGTTCTCATCTGGTAACAATTTTTCGTCATTTTGCTCCAGGGACTGTTTGAGAAGGTCTGAGGACATTTTGACTGTCACAACTGTGGAATTCTTAGAACGTGTGCGTAAGACCACAGATCCTGATAAAGATCCTATAATGCAAAAGACGGCCCTCACCCTCTATCCATGCACAGTAAAGTCTTCCCTGGTGCAGTAGCGCCAAGGCTGAGGAGCGCCGTAGGCCGTGTATGTGTTCAGTTGTTTCCCTCCCCCGCTTGCTCCCCACCTCTGTCCTTTCAGTTTTCCGTCCTTTCCTCCTGTCTCCTTGTTCCTTTTCTATCTCCCCTAACACCCTTAAAAGAAGTACATTTTAAAAATGCTTTCTTCCTGCCCATTTATCCCATCCTCAGCTGTCGTTCTTCTGCTCAGCCAAACTTCTGAAAAAAGAAGAAGACCAAAACCCATTGTTCCTTCTTGCTTACATCTCAGACACTTCAGTCAATCTGGCCCAGCTTCCCTCGTGCACTGAACTCATCTTATCAAAGGTCACAAGTGAATCCACATTTCCAAATCATTAAAAAAAAAAATAAGAAAAGAAAAAAGCCTGAACCTGAACCTTATCTCAGAATCCTCTAGAGGCCATTTGCTAATTTTTTAACTTTCTCTTTAAAATTTTTCTCATTCTCTATGCTGAAATCTTACATTACTAGATATAACTCTTGGAATGGGTACTTTCTCCATCTCTTTTTAAGGATCAAATATATGCACTTTAAATAAATTTTTTATATTCTATCTCATAGTCTACACTTTATGCATAGCCTCTGTTTCAAGTTCATTTTATATATCATCTAAAAATCAATGGCATGTAAATAATACAACTTCAAACAAAATAATTCTGTAAGAAGTCAAAGAAATATAACCAGATGCCTGATAGAGTCTTAACTTGTACATCTCTAATGTATTTCAGATTTCATGTACACAAAAGAAAATTATGTTTTGCACTTAAAATAATGCCCATTTCTTCCATGTATCCTATGTCATTACAAAACAATATTATCTAACCAATTTCCAAAGCCACACATCTGGAAATGAGACCCTAACACTCCATATATTCAATCAGTAACAAGTCTTCTCAGATATGTTCTATACTAATATGTCACTGCCTATGCCATGGTTTGGCCTCATCACTTCTCACTTGGATAATTGTGATACCCTCACTACCCTGTTTTCCAGGCCACTTTGAGACCATGTTTATCGTGATTTTTTCCTTTCTAAAATCACTCCACAGTTCTATATCACCTGAATCAGCCTCTATGTGGTTGTACTAAGCACAGGAATTTTCAGTGACGTGACCCTTGCCAAACTCTTAAACTCTATACCTTTCTTTATTTTTTCCTTCTACTTTATGTTCCAAGAGTGTGAAATTACTTCTACTTTTTAATCTCAGCAGATTGTTTCCTACCTCCTTGGATTGAAATGCTTAGTCTTTAAGATTAACATTTGATGTTAATTTCGGTTGGATTAATTGGCATGTTTCATCTAGTAAACTTTTATCGTCTTTCAAACTGAAGACAGATGTTTCTCTAAAAAACTTCCCATGGCATTGTCTGAGAATTACCCTCCTCATCGCCTTCCAGCTTTGTATTTATTTTAAATGTTATGCTCCCCACACTATAATACAATTAATCTTGCCCTGTTTTAGGAGGATTTGTCTTCCTGATCAATTATGTAACAGCACAACCTGGAAAGGGCTTAGGGTGAGAGACGCAGTGAACATCTGCTCAAGGAAAAGAGTTAAGCAAGCAGGTTCCCATACAATCCTTACTAACCAGCTGCAAAACGCAGACCAAAAGGTTTTAACTTAGCATCCACACCATGTATGAAGAGTCTATATCCCCTGATAGTTCATTGGAAACCATGGCAACAAATCAATTTAGCTGGTGAAATATTACATTAGTTAATTGCTGTTGCCAATAACACAAGACCACCGACTGAACAAGTTCAAATGAAAAGGGATCATTTTGTCTCGTTGTTCTGGATGTTCCTGGTTGAGGGGCCACACCTGGTGGTGGCTTTCACCCTGGCAGAGCCCCTCGGAGGCGCAGCGTGTCACTTGGGAAGAAACGGCCCGCAGGCTGTGTCTGTGCTCCCCTCCTGCATTCTTCCTTCTGCTTACAAAGCCACAGGAGTCGAGCTTGGGACACACACCCCAGTGACTTTATCTCATCCTAATCACCACCCGAACACCTCGTGCTTAAGCTAGAAGTCAAAATAAGCTTCTATTCTCCATAAGGACTAAACTCAACACATGAAGACTTAGGGGACACCCTCAAACCGTATTCGCACCACCACAGACATAGTTTTAGATAAAGCCAAACAGCTAGTCTGTAATCTTACTCACTGTGCTAGCATTCCAACATCACAATAGCACACATTAGAGACTTAGTCTACCCATGAGATTTCTTTTCTCAGTGTGGCAGTGAATTGCAACTTTCCTCTAATAATTAGAATTCCTTTTTAAAAAACACACAGAATTTCATAACATCTGTCTCAAATATTTCAGGTCTGTAATATTTGCTCAAATGAAAATGTCCTGTGGTCGATCATGTTTGTACACTATTTCTATCATACCTCTCTTTTGGAGATGGAGAGTATTTCATATTAAAGTCTCTGGAAAGGTTTTGTCATGAGGAAACCTGCCTGCCCTGGCTGAATCTCCTGTTCTACAAGCTCATAGGATTGTGAAACTTTTTTACATGACTTACCTATAGTATCTCATGAAGTTAATGATCTGTGAAATAAGCTTTGAGTAACACTAGGCAGAAGGGTAGTTTAAAAAACATCAATACTTTACCCCATTTTCAATTCACCAATCATCCCTTGCTCTGTTTGGGGTGAGGTGGGAGGAAGGGTTAAGAATGATGGCTGGAGAGATGGATATTCATTTCTAGAACTCAGTACATTTCTCATTTATTCAAAATAGTTTCATCTAAATTTATTTTTTAAATTTTTTAACAGACACCCATTTATAAACTAGTATAAGAGCAATACAAACAATACAGAGTTACAGACAAAGTGGTAGGAAACTAACAATGGTTGTTGTATTACATATTGATATCTTCAAAGTGGTTTCTCAGGAAAACAAACAGAGACATGCAATGATGATCAAACAAGTAATCATTAATTGTTCCTTTTGGTAAACCAATAGAAAACAGTAGTGCAACTCTTAGCTGTCCTTTATATACATACATACATGATTTCCCCTTCTTTCCCTTTTCCTTTCCTATACCCCAGTTGCTCCTAACTTTTGAGCATTTTCCTTTCATTTCACAATGTCTGTCATATCTCTAAATTTATTTTGAAGGTTAAGTTGCTCTTTACTTTAAAAACAAATCTGGTATCATTTTTCCATAGGATGTAAGAATTAAGGGGCAAAGCAAGATACAATTATAAAAGATCTTTCATCAAAATAATCAAATGAAAATAAAAATCTTGAAGATTCTATTTTGTAGTGAGGCAGCATGAGGTCAGGCTTCTCTATTTCATCAAGAATGTGCACTGTAGCTACAAGGGATTATCGTGCTACAAGGACTTGAGAGATCACTTAACTCAGTTGCTTAATTTCTCCAGTGAAGACTTACAGACCGAGAGAAAGTGAATACCATCTAATATTACCAGAACCTTGAAAAAGCTTGAAAGCACAGGGCTTGTGATTTCCATTTCACTGCTTCCCCCACACTTCACTTCCAGTTAATGAATTTATATCCAGGAATAGTGTTCAGGATTAGAAGCAAATAAAATACAGATGGATACTAACCTGATAAATATTCGGTCCCACACAGCTTATAAAATGCTACCATATTCAATACCACATTTGACAGCCACACTGGCCTCGTGAGGTGAACTGGGCAGCCCTTGCTTCCTTGATCACCAAGACTTACAGCTAAGCCTTAAGTGAAAAGTTCCCTATCTCTGAGCTGCTATCGTGTTAAAATGTAGAGAAATTTAGCCATGCTTTCCAGAGCAGAAGTCCAGCAGCAGCATATACCAACCACAGATGATACACTTGACTAAAAACTATGGTTCTGAGAAAATTGTGGTTGACCAGAAGTCGCACTGTTTTTTTAAATTTTTATCTTTTACACATCAACTGGAATTCTAAACTCCCAGTTGTTAAAAATCCTCATTTTCAGAAATTCTAAATGTTTAATTTGAATCTCAATTCTAAAATAAAGGACAAACAGTGTGGTGTATGAAGAGCTCTTCTAAAACCACTCTTCCAAAGGCTAAAGAAAACAGAACCACTACTGAAGTGGAGCCATACTCCAAACAGCTTCCCTCAACTGGAACTGAGGCCCCACTACACACAAGTGCATAGAGCTTTGTGCGAGATTAGCAAACATCCTACTGCAGACAGCACTCCCAGAGCCACAGAAACCGGGTCACTCCTACGTAAACATTTTGCACGACTTTGTAAACAGATAAAAGTATCAAGTCAGTTCATGTAAACAGCAGGAGAAAACAGCATCCTTCTCAGATGGAACTCTGGGCAAGCAGAGATACATTAGTAAGGGATTTAGAACTGTATTTGACTGTCCTCATGTACATGATTTCTTTTTCTGAAGTATGGTCCATTTGTTCAGAAGCTAAGGCAGGATAACTGAATTCAAAGCAGCCCATAGGAGGCTGTAAAAACTAGTCCATGAATTTGTAGCTCTGCCACACCATCTCTGAAATGAAGAATTGTTTTTATGCTGCAATTTAAAATAGGAGTCAAACCAGGTGGACACAAAAATGTTAAATGAGAGGTCATAGACAGACTCTGGGGATCACGAGAAAAGAAAACCAGAGGGGGAAAACTAACATAGTTAAAACCACACATTGAGCTCAGGACACATGATTTACAAAGTATCTGGTATATTTTGGCCAAGAATATAATTCTCTGCATTTCTACCACAACCTTCCACCCCACTAATTCCAGCACCTATTCCTCATTTCTACTTTCACATTTATCAGGACAAAATGGAAAATAGTGAGCAGAGAAGGGGTTCAGTCCTTCAAACTTGAATAATGTTGACCGAAACAAGTGGACTGGATACACTTGAAATTGTCTTTGGAGATTGTTTTCATATACGCCTATCCTAAAACATTAAGCGCCCTCTGTTATCTGTTCTCTGTTACACACATCATAGTAAAATATGGCTCCAAGTCATATTTATATGGGGTTTTTGTTTTGTTTTGTTTTGGGGGGGTATTTTACAGTACCAGGGATCAAACTCAGGACCCTGTGCTTGCCAGGCAGGCGCTTATGCCACTGAGTTAAATCCCCAGCACAGTCAGATATATTTTAAAATTAAGAAAATATGGTCATTTATAATCCCTCCATCCTATGATGTAAGCAGTAGAAGGTAAATGCAATAGAATCACAGTACACACCTGTACCTACCAATATGTGTCATCATGAGATACACTGCTAACTATCTATAAGAACTGTATTTCAAAGACACCTCTTGTACCCTGCCACAAGCTGTCTTGGTCTCTCATTCAGATAGATCTGCGGTGACGAATTCTGTGCAGGCTGCCATCACCTTTGCACAGGTGTAACCCACAGAGCCTCATATCGGTCACTTGCTGGCTGCCTCTAGCTTCTTTTACACTGAGTTTTCTAGTGAGGTGGCACAGGGAACCTGCACAAACTATTGACATTCATGCACATATGCCCTACAAATGCAGAAGAGTTAGCACTGTGACAATCCTTGAAAAATGGAGGTATCTCCCAAGGGGCTTATCTTTTTCATCCATCAAATTTGGAGATCTGAGATACATTTCACAAAGGTTCTCAGAACGTTATGGTGAAATCAAGTTTCTGTGATCTGCAAATTCAGTGGTCAACTTTAGAACACCTTTGTATGGGTATTCCCTCTTCCTTCCTGGTTTTACTGTCCCTTGATTCTGCTCCCTGAGAACATGTTCTATTTAAACTCCCTGCCTGCACGCTTCATCTCATGTCGGCCTTTGGGAATGCCATGACACAGTTGAATAGGACTTCAACATCTACATTATTTAATGCTATTTGATCTAATTTTCCATTTTTCACTTCTTTCAGTGATTTCTCCCTTAGACATGTGATTTGGGGAGCCTTGCAAAGATTTTAACTGAGAGATAAATCATTATCCTTTTCAAGTCATTTCCTTTCATTTACACTTACTAAAATTCACGTGGAGCTGTAGCTAACCATAAGAAGGAAAGAGGAGTAAAGGAAGGAAGGAAGGAAGGAAGGAAGGAAGGAGGCAGGAAGGAAAGAAGGTATGAAGGACAGGAGGGAGGGAGGAAGGAAGGACATGGGAAGAAAGAGGAGGGGAGGGGAGAGGAAGGAAGGAGAAGGGAAGAAACGGAAAAAAGAGGAAAAGGAGGAAAAAAGTTTTAATTCCTTGACAGATTCTGAGAGACTATGGAATTTTTAAGAGATCATTTCCTGTGATTCAGTTTTTGTAAAACCAACGAATCTAAAATGTTGCCTAGCACCTTGCTTCTGTTTGTGTCACTTACCTTTTATCACTGCTTTTCCCAGGTTTTAACATCCTGAATGCTGACTGGTGGGAAACAGAGCAGAGCTCTTCTGACTTTCTCCCCTCTACTTCTCCCTTTCACTCCTCCAGCCCTGGTAAGCTCTTTGCATCCAGTTCCCTTCTCCTTGAAGTATAAAGTAAAATTTTATTCTCTTGACTGCACACTGACCCATAGATTATGTTTAGCTCTAAAAATATCCAGTGTCATTTCTAATGCAAAAGTATCTGCCCACAATGCTTAATTTATCTTTTACCTTACCTGAAGCCTTTGTCTTTGGTAACGAGGAATACATTCTCAATGCACTCAATACATGCTCTACTACATGAAGTTGAAGTGAATTTAGAAAGTGTTCACTGGGCCTCAAAGCAGAGACTCCTATTTTATGAAAGATATGGTGACCATGTTAATATAACACAAAAACATCAGATGTCAAATGGAAGCTTAGGTCCGGACATTTTATACCCATGATGCAAAACATACATGCATTTGAAAACACCTAGATGTTTGACACCAACCTTCCAGGAAGCTTGAGGTATAGCTACATCTTCAGAAGCCACTCAGATGGTTTTAACAGTTGTGGCCTGTAGCGTATGAAAGTGAAGTACCTAAAATGTAGCACTGTATTCCCATCATGTGTATCTCTATAGCACTCAGCCCGTTACAATGCCTTTAAAGTGGACATTGATGAGTCCTCTGTGGTTTCAGAGAGAAGAGGTCAACAGTGAGTGCTGTCAGAATTACACAGCACCACGAGTAGACAAACAAAGAATGCTTGGAATACATGTATTAACATGCCACAGTTAATATTTCTGCACAGTTTGTTTTCTCAGCAGTATTCTGCTGTCCAGGGGCCAAAAAAAAATGTGTTTTGCTTTACAAGTGTGACATGATTGATGCATCGCTAGGAGAGACTTTGTAACACAACAGATGTCTCCTGACAAGAAAGTTATTGGTACAATCGAACTACATTATTGCAATAATGTTAAGGTTCAACCTTAAGCAAAAGATAGCAAGATAGTGTAGGCAGGGCAGTGAGAAGAGAGAAAGCATGTGGGAGCTGAAGAGGGAGACACACTTGGGTCCAAATCCATGGCCGTTAACTTTCCATGTTGCCTTAACCCATGATGTATCAAGACAGCACAGAGCCCTCAGAAGGTTGACATGTAAGTTTTCAAAACTCAATGCCTGTGCATATTTGTTTGTCAACATCTTAATCATGAGCTCTCTTAGGTTTCTATAGTCTCTTAACTTTAGCATGTCTAAATGTCATCATGTACAAATTAAAAGTGCTACCTCCCTTATGTGATCATGGCAAGCTCAAAGAATCATAAAATATATAGCATACTGAACACTTACATTTTTGTCATGCTTATAGTTTAGTTATCATGTTTTTTCATTACTACAAATTCGTACAGTGTATAAGTTTGGTGGAATTAAAAAACAGGTTTTAGAATTAACAAGCCTCCTGGAGAAAGTGAAAAAGACTATTGTTATAGGTTTCCATAGAAAAGTGAAGCCTTACATTTAAAAGCAAAACAAAACAATACAAAACAATACAAGAAACCCTTAAATTAGAGGACATGGGCTAATGTAACAGATCCAACTGAAATTCATCTCATAAATTGGACTTAAATTTCATAAAATTTGATTTCATTCATCTCTCCAAATATAATTATCAATATCTTTAATATCTAGCAATAAATCTTACTCCAATATTTCACTATATGTATATTTGGTTCCAATTTAAAAGATGATGTGTCTTCGATCATACACAGAGTAAAACACGTAGGGGCTGTACACTGTTCTTAGAATATTTTTCAGTAACCTGACATGGTTTGAGTCTGTCTCCTTAGAGTCTGGCTGTTTCTACATGATGCCATCCGTCCCTGGTTCCTTTTATTCCAGATTTACTCCTCATCAGGAGTGAGGTTGTGTTTTAAGAAAATTTAAAAGTATTTTCTCTCCATATTCTGCTTGTGGCTATTTCCAATTCTCCTTACACAGCACAGCTTCAGAATGACCTGCTTTCAATCTTTTGCAGGTGGCCTGCAGGCCTGGAAGCACTCAAAAAGACCCAGTGTTTTGGGGTCATCTTATAAGGCAGTATTGATTGACAATTATTCTTCCCAACCAAACAAATAACAACAATAACAACAAAAACATGCCCATCACTAGTTTGATCTCAATTTTTTTCAGTCAAAATCTTAGTTCACACGATAGCTTAAACATATACTGTATTAATGGACATTCAGTTGTCAGAAAAATAAATGCCCAAATTTCAAACACCCAATCAGACATTGGAAATCCATTATATCTTCCCACCTTTGCTTATTAGAAGAATAATTTAATAGACTTTGCTGGGAATTTGAATCTAGTTTCTCCTATGACAGCTAATAAGTATTTTTTTTAAGTTTTATTATTTTCTTGGATATGATTGATTAATATCTAACAAATTCTGAAAGACTCTCAGGAAATTTTGATAATTTTCATACCATAGTATGTTGAACCTTTACTCTTCCCTTGCAAGAATGTAAACATATTATACAATAAAATGTACATGGAACGAAGAACAGATAGATGTGTTTGTTGGAATTTGGAAGTTCCTTGTGGTAAAGCAAACAAATAAAAACAAACAAGAAAGCAGTATATTTAAGATTTACATGTAAAGACAAAGTGTGCTGAATTAGTTAAGTTTCACTCTCAAACACTGGTTTTGTACCTCTTATAAAGACTCAGCTTAAGTTATAATGATAAACCTCGGAATGAGGGCAAAATAATCAGGGAAAAAATGTAAAAATACAAAAAAGAGATTTCCCTAAACCATTGCTACCAGGAGAGGTGTTAATCTGTATACAGCAAAAACACGTCTTAATATGGTTGGATTTATCTTTTAGCAAATGTACTTTGAGCCAGGGGAAGAAATTCTCCCCATGAGAAAATGCAGAATATAACCTTCCTCTTTGCTTCAGCAAGGCAAGCACTTAGATAGAGCTGAGAATAAGATTCATGGGGCAGAGACTTTGGAACAGAGCCATTCCCATAATAACGTTCCCAGTTTGGCAACCAGCACTCTCCAGAGCACTTTAAATTTGTATAAAGCAGTTATTAATAAAGCTTTAATATTTCAAGAAAACTTGAGCAGTTGCATCAACAGATATGGTAAATCTAAAAATAGTTAAAAGGTCACTGGGTAGGAAAAGGCTAACTTATTAGTGTGGGACATGCATAGGAATAAATCAAACATGCTAGAACAGGCACCTAGACCTGGGCAGGGTTATTCTGTCCATCCTGATGAAAAGCCATTACAAGTTCCCATTAAGGAGGAAGCGACTTTAAAGCTTCTTATCTGAGCATTACAGTGTATCCGCTTTATTCTCTTTCTAAGATCCGTTTTTTTCTGTAATCCTATGCTTGAACACTTTGAATGAGGTACAAGAAAGAGGAACCAGGTGGATTCTGTATGTCACTGAATGTCCTGCACATCCTTTGAGCATCTTTAGTAAATAGGAGAGATTTTAGTTTAATTTACTAGAGTTAATTTTGGGCCTATTAAAATAAAAATTCCAATTTTTCTGAATTCTTGAAGTTCAAATAATAGCTTATTTTATTCTAATCATTCACCTATTATTTTTTTTTCTTTGTGGTACTAAAGATTGAACTCAGGGCTGTGGGCACCCGATTCAAGCTCTGTACCACTGAGCTACACTTCCAGCCCAGTAACTTTTGATAAGCATCAACAGAGACACTTTTGATAACTATATTCAGTTTTATCTATTACCTTACTGCGTTTGATTTTCTCCTAAAACACTTCTTACAAACCTAAGTATTTAGACGTTGTTATAAGTGTAATAAATGGATTTTTGAATTATAATAGTTTACTAACAACAGTTTCTTATATTTCATTTACAGTTATGAGTTCAAGTCAATTTTTTATTATTTTGTAAATTGGAACATTAGTCAAATCACTTACTCTCTGAAACAACACATTTATTACAAATACTTAAATATCACATACACTGAGAAATTTCAAACAACAAAAATTAAAACTTTTGAATTTTGTTATTTCTACAATTATAGCTGATTGAAGTTAAACTATATGCTTAGTCTATTTAGTATATAGATAGATTTGATTTTTGATGGAAGTTTATGAGAACAGAAGGAATCTCTTTTTAGCTCTCTTCTATTTTCACAGCATTACCATCCATCCTGATTGGCTGGTTCGAGTGGTTGTTTGGTAGATCAACTCTCCAGAATCAGAAGCTCTGTTTTGTAGTATTTTCCCATTTCTGCTGTGAATATACTCGCCCCTGGGCCCTTTCAAACCACTACAGATTTCATAACAAACTTATGATATTCCCGGCAACTTAACAGCTCATTTTCTCAAGCTAGTGTGAACAGGCTTCTACACGCTACTCACTGTTCCCTATATTGTCCTGGTTATTAACTATTTTGAACAGCAGCTCTGATTAGAAGTTCAGCTGCAGTAACAGACTTGAAAATACATGTTCTGTACATACATGACTGGTGATAATATAAAATGCCATAACCACTTTAGATACTACTTTGCTATTTCCTCCAAATGTTAAGCAGAGTTCCCACATTACACAATTACACTTCTAGGTATCCTTGGCCAAATGAAAACGTATGTCATGCAAAAAAATTATATACCAACATCTAAATAAACAAAAAATTGAAAACAAACCAAAGGCCCTTCAACTTATGAATCAATAAGCAAAGTGTATTATACTCATACAAGGAAGTATAATTCAGCAACAAAAAAGAACATATCACAAAATGGATTAACCTAAAATATGCTTACTTAAAGAACTCAGATAATAAAGGTCACACATTGAATAATATCATATATCAAAATATAATATCTTTGTTATAGAAAACACAAACCTATATAGACAGTAGGTTAGCAGTTGTCTAGTGCTAGAAGGATGCTACTGAGGGTTCAGGAGTTAGGGAATAATTGCCAGTGGGTGCAAGTTTTCGTTCAGGATGATGGAAATATTCTAAAATTAAGGTATATTATTGTGCAACTAAGTAAACCACTCAGTTTTCCTCTTAAAACAAGTGTTCTTTATGGTAGATGAATGATATTTCAATAAAGCTGACTAAAATACCCATTTTCTGAAACAAAACACAGTGTTGTTTCTTATCCACGTGACAGCTTAGAGGTAAGATGTGGTATGCACACACAATGGAGTACTATTCGTCCCCAAAGAAGAAAAAACCACGTCATCTGCCAGAAAGTGCACAGAACTAGAGATCGTCATGCTAAGAAGAGTACGCCAGACCCAGGAAGACAAGCACGTCATGTTTTCTTTCGTACGTGGAATGTGGAAAGAGAGATGACCTGAAAGTAGAAGGAGTGCTACCAAGGAAGGTAAACAGGGCCACAGGGAGAGAGGAGGTGTAACAGAGGATGTCATGGGGGGCAGATAAAAATCAAAGCACATTATATGCAGAGAAATTTCACAGCAAAGACCACTGCTTTATATAATTAATATGAGCTAATCATCATAATAAAATGATAATAACAACAACAAGAGTTTAGTGGATGGTAATGGAGTGGTTCTTCTCGCCTGGATTAATGAGACTTATTTTTCCATCTCCAGAATGCGGTTTCTACTTCAGAATCCGAGGCAGTTGTTCCATTTCTCACCCAGCAGGAAAAGGGCAAAAATTCATGGTATTTCCCATCAACATATTCTGATGGAAAGAACTAGGAGGAGGAAAAATACACTTGTATTTATGATTTACTTAAAAGGCTATAGCTATACCTGTAAGCAAACCTAAGATACATGCTCTGCAAAAGCGTTGTCATGCACCCGCCCACATTTCAGCACCCCTAAATATTTGGACAAAGAGAAACTGAACATGTAATTTACCAAATGAATCTGCAATACCTCTTAATGAAATTATTCTACCTTCTTGAGATAGTTTGGGGTCATTATCCCGAGAAAGTGGATTTTACCTCTCTGGTAAAGAGGTTTTGTAATTCCTGTAGAGATATTTTTTTCTGGGGCCAGAAATATGAAAGTGTGTATATTCGGGGCAGTTTTTTTCCTATTATATTAAATAATTATTTGAAGCTCTTATGGTCATCTGTAATAGCACCAGGGACTCAAAACTCAGCTTTATAAATAGGTACTCTTGAAGAGTTTGCCTTTGAATTCTAGTAACACTTTAGCAAATTTTCAAAACTGATTTGAGTTTGCAACCATCTCACCTAATCAGCTTATCATTAGATTGAATTCAATAAATATATTTCTTTATTCTTTCCCAAATTCTTTTCAGGTCCATCCTATCTGGTTATACCTCAACTTTATTTAGACACTTAAATGACTTTCAGTTGAATGCAGTGTCTCCCTAGGAGCTACATTTGGTTCTTTAGTTGCACCTATGAAGGACACCCAAATAACAGTGACAATCAGAACCAAGGGTTTATGTCCCAAGGGTGCAGGACTATATTAATGACATTATTTGTTGAGTGCAGTCCTAAAGCTAATGCTGTCCTCAGTAGACTGAACTCAAGATAAATTTTGTTTCCAGTAAAGGGAAAACTATGGAGGCTTAGGGAAATGAGGGTATTAATTGGGTCAAACATGCTGCTAACAGCGGCAAGAAAATAAATATATACCTAATGGTGACACCCCTAAAATAATACAATGAGAAGACTATGAATAACACACATGCTTTTCCCATAACTATAGACACTAACATGGCAAAAATCCTTCTTGAACAAACTGGAGGCACGTATCAGTGTGATGCTCCTCCACCTATTGGTAGCAAGGATGAAATGAGAAGAGACTCTTCCAACATATTGTACAGTGATCACAAATTCCTGGATGATTTGTTTCTGGAGAAAACACATTTTACTTTCAGGAGAAAGACAACAATCCCTCTCATCCATGACTCTTAGTACACATGGTAATCTTTCATATAAAAATTAAACTCACATTGTACTGTGTGTGGCGATACCATTATCTTTTTCCTCAATTTCTACTTTTTCCTGGTTTTCTGAATTGTTGGATGCATTTTTATGCATTTTTCTAGGCCTCCCCTAATGACCACCTTCAGGATCAATAAAGGCACAAGATGCTGAGGTCATCTGTCTTATTCCTCTTTATCTGAGGTGACTACAGTTCCTAAGTAGGGAACTGAGGACATATACTACTGTAGAGGGTCACTAACTCTCTGGGTCCTAGTGCACAACATAACTGGCTCAGTGCTTTCCAGCTCATTTTGTAAAGGCACCTCTGAGAGATAATTTACGTATCAGATGGAATATGATCTTTGAGCTTCTGCATCAAAAGTAGCTGTCCCTTCTCATCGCATATGTGGGTTTCATGAGGGTAGCTTGTTGACAAGACAAACAATTTCCTTCATGGAAGCTTCAGTTCTAGAAGCCAATGTGAAGAAAATGTTCTTAGCATGATTACACATGAGTTTGAGTTGCAGAATATCTATTTTTTCTACTTATATTCACACATGTGAAATATATGCTTATAATCACAAACATAAGTATGTGTATGCATGTTTATACATATATGTGCATGTATACATTTGATGCTTCAGTAGCAACTGAATTTTAAAAAAAATTTAGAGCTATAATCTATTTTTAGGGACCATAATGCAGGTGTTTTCTTTCTCTGCATATATTTTATTGTGTTTTCACCTTTATCTATTAATTCTGTACCTCTAGTCTGTCCTTTCCTTGATGTTCAAAGAGTAAAGATTTAAAATTAGCTTCAGCTCAAGAAGACAGAGTATTTGAACAAGAAGCACTAATTTCTTTTAGTCAACAATAAATTTTCACATGCGTGTATACCCTTGAAATAAATTGTAAAGCTCACTTCCCATTAGAATTGCTTTGTAACAGATGTGTGACTTAGTCAGTGAAAGAATGATCAAACTATTATGAACTAGAATTCTGAAAGTTAGTGAAATGGTGACCTATGCTTGTGAAAGAAACAGACATCATGGCTGCATGTCCGCTTCCAGAGCTTGGACGGCCAGTGGCAGGAAGTTAGACAGCACTGTTAGGAAGTCATCCAAAAAGTTGGATGAGCTGGTGATGGGTGGAGGAATGCGTTGATAAAATATGGTGCCATGACATACTGATGATTTTAAGCTGAAGAAAACTGAGAAAAGCACAGAAGTGAGATATTCTTGTTGACCTTTTTCTGCTCTTTTCTTTGGACTTCTCCCACCTTTCAAATCAGAGATCATATAAAGAAAAATTTCTGGCCCACTTCTCCTGAATGTAGGGCATAAGATCTTTATTTCAGCAGGGGTCCTGCTCTATACCAAAAGGTCAAAGAATCTGAATAAACTGGCCTTGCTAAGTTCCTGCCTGTTCATCACCTATAGCTTCTAAAACCCCTTGTCCAATCATTTCTACACAGCTGTCTTCTTTTCATTAAACCTAAGCATAAATATGCAGTTCTCTCTGGGTCTTTGAGTAATTCATAAAGGTTCTTGGGCCCTGTAAAATATCATTAAATTTGTAATCTTTTTCTTTTGTTAATCTGCCTTTGTTGGGTGTCACCCATGAACCTTGCTCTGAGTAAGGAAGAGATCATCCTTCCTTCCCTAGAAAGAAAATAAGTAAAAAGGAAAAGTCCTTATGTAACCAGTGGAAATCTGGACAGCATAGCAGGCACATAGCCAGACTATGGAAAACTGGGAGTCAAGCATGCAGTTCTGAAGATACTGGTTAAATTTAGGATTGGTTCTTAATCCTCAGAAACCTCACACCAAATGAAATAATATAAAAATTGGCCATCAGAGCAGGAACTCCAACGGGGAAGAAGAAACTATGAAAATGTTTTTGGAAACAGGATAAATGATCCTATTTAAATTTCTCATAAGGACATCAGAAGTTTGATGACAGTGAATTTGCAAGTACACTTTATTAGTCTATGAAACTGGAGTTGTGGGGGCTGCAATTTCAGCTACTTGTACGTGGAAGATGAATTGGAGAAAGTAAGAGGAAGGTTGTTGATGATCAAATATCTAAATGTACTTTTTGATTCAGATAAAAATATAGTCAAAGGAATAAGTTCACTCATAATTCAAAGACGTGTCAAATTATAATGAGAGATCAAATGTTCCAATCAAACAGGCAGTGGATTTCTTTTTTCATAGTTTGCAAATAACATAAACACACGTCTCTAATGCCTGTATGCTAATAGGGCCTATAAAACAAATGTCAGAATTATGATACTGAGTAAAATTTTTTATTCTACATTTTCCTTATATGTTATATTCAAAATATCTACAAAAAAGAAAGGAATAAATAAAAGTGAAATAATGTACGTACTGCTCTTTAGGGCAACGTCAACAAGAAAGAAGAAGCCCTAAACTTGTTGTCGAGTCCAAGATGTATCGTTTTTAATGTTTTTTAATCTCTCTTTTTTTGTCCCTTTAAAATAAATAACAATAAAAAAGAGGCCAAGGCTTTAACTAAATGTGCTAATAGGTGACCATGGAGACTGTGAAAAAGAAGGAAACCACCATGTGTGGAACCCTTTTTGCAGCATGTTTTCAAATATGTGATGCCAAACGACCACGCCGAAGCTTGAGTGAGCTGGATAAACTACTGCAATTTCATAGCTGAAAACGATGAAGCTCAGGCAAGCTCACATGAATGCTGTCCATTTTAGAAGAGAGCCAATGGGCAGATTTTTCAACCATGATAAATTTCTTTGGTGAGCATAAAATATTTCCCTCTGTGTCTTATAATATACTGAAGAATTTAATATCATCATGTTCAGACGATTCCAATCCTCTGATGCCCATCTTGATCAGATATACACTTAGATTTCAGTGTAACAGAGCCAAATGCTTTTGGTTTTCCATGGTGAAGCTAAAATTCTTGGGACCCTTGGTGAATGGCCTGAGAACCATAGTTACACAAATCAATGATTTTGCACATTAGCAGAAAAAGGAATTGATGGAATGGTTTACAGTGAGATAATAGTGGCACTTAGACTATGTACAGGGCAAACTATCATCAGTATTTTTGTAGACTATCTTCCAGGAAATTAGCAAGTATTTTTACATAACTGAGATGATTGTTTTGGACGACTCTGCAAATCTGTGTGTGTCAGATTTGTCTACCTAATGACTTGAAGGTAAAGGTAAAAATCAAATCTTGCTTATATAAACAATCCTTTAAAATTTTGAACCCTCATCACTTTGTCTGAAATGATGATTTCTTATAAGAACCACCTCATTTTTTTAATTCATCACCTTTTATGGCTCACATTTCTATATGTGGGCCTTAGTTTGAATACTTAAAAGGGATGATTTTGGAGCATTAAATGAAGGATGGAGTTAAAGTAAGAAACAAGGGATGGGTAGGTATCCAGACTACCACTTCCTCACTTCAAAGGGCAAGGGAAAGCAGCATGATACCTGATACCTGTGGCCTTATGAGGAGGAATGTAGCCATAGCCCATTCACAGCTGGACTCAGAGGAAGACAGGAAAATAAATACCTCTACTCTTGTCTTCTTTTACCTCTTGTAGTGTTTCTCATTTCTCATGCCAACATGAGGCCACTCCATTGGAGTCACATTCTGGGATTCAGATCAATATCATGAAAAGCTGAAGAACAAACATGGATATCCAGAACAATCACCATTTTAATTAGAAAATATATCTTGTTTGTAACGTGTGTGTTCAATCCTTTATTCATTCATTATACATGCACTTGTGATCACCCACTATATTCAAGATTTACTCATTTAAAGGGTTATTTAGGAAGAAAAATTGTGTAAAATTTGTCTGTATTTTCAAGGAACTTACAGTATAAAAAGAATAGCACATAAATAGTGCTAGGCAGAATGTGATATACAAAGGACAAGCTACAAGGAAATTTTTAGGGAATTAAGAACACAAAAGAATGATTGAAGTAACCAGGAATGACTTCATGAGAGGCACGACACTTGATATGGTTTTGAGGGGTAGGAAAGGTCTTCATAGAAATGTTGACTGGTGATATCTGTCCCATATACTAGGAAGAAGTTGGAGACAAACAAATAAATAGGAAAATGTAAGCTACGTCCAGAAAATCTGGTGGGAATAAGGTGCTCCCGTAAGGAAGCAACGGGAGATAAAATTAGAAATAAACCAGGCAGAACCTGAATGCCTGCTCTCTCATGGTTATGCGCACGCGCGCGCACACGCGCGCGCACACACACACGCACACACACACACACACACACACACAATTGATGCATTCACATTCATATATATTTATTAAAACAATGCTGTCCTTTTGCAAAGCTTCAGCAAGTGACCTCTGAGTAAATGCAAGCTCCGTGAAAGTGAATTATATAATCTGATATTAATATTGCCTCTGGTATAGGTCAAAATCCAATATGCACGTAGGGTATGGTTTTCTTTTCTCTAGCTTTATTCTATATAAGTGCTGCTTCCGAAGCACGATTGCTACTAGGATAAGAGCACCATCTAGTGTGTCCTCATCCTATCTTAAATTCAAGGTCTTCTGATCTGTTTCAAATTCTATTAGACAAGACTCATACAGGTACAAAAAAATAAAAACCTAAACTTCATACCCATTTTTGTCTTTAAAATTCACAGTTTAATAGGTTAAAATTATGGAAGGATTTTTGATGCTTCTGAAGAGTATCCTTGACAGAAAATTAATCTCTCTCATCATTACCTGAAGAGAGGAAAGTATAGGACATAGTTTATCATCACTTTCCTGGCATACCAAATCTAGCAAACAAAATGCCAAAATAAAAAGACAAATGACAATTTCATTTCTAATTACAGTGCTAACCTGCATAGTAGCATCCTTGCATATTAAACATGCATAATCACTCTATAATAGCTGGAAGGAAAATTTACTTTAGTGATGATAAAGTGCAGGTAAATTTTTCAGCTCTAAATAATAAAACAATATTAGAAAATAATCAGATACTGAACCATAACAATTGGCATGCAAAATAATCCCAGTCTCCTTTATTCTGCTAATGCTTTTTTAACAGAGAAGCAAACAGAAGTGGGAGAAAAAAAGGGTAACTGAGCTATAGATGAAAGAGAAGGCAGAGAACAGGAAACATATAAGAGCAGCAGGAATTCAGAAAGAGAAGAATCAAAGCTGTGTATTTTAGCTCCTCATTTTGTTCCTTTAGAATTTTACATTTCCACAGTAGACCTGGAATCCTCCAATGGTTTTGAACTGAGGCAGTGATTTCCTGATTTATCACCATTAAAAATATAGCAAAATGACCAAAAGGAATATGCCTCGGCAAGTGATATTCAACCGAGACAATGCCCCTGCCGCTCACACGCATTCTGCACCGTAGCCGACAGCATTTAAAGAGAGAACGCAACTTGCCCTTCTGGGCCACAGCCATTAAGCTAGTCTCCTATTTAATTTTTTTTCTGTTGAAATATTTGAAAAGAGCTGATAGTAGCTCCAGCGAAAGCAAACACTGTGTCCTGGTCAGAATGTTTCATGCAGCACATGTGTAGGTTGACTGCTAACGAACAGCAAGTGTGCAAAGGCTGCTTCCTACTCTATAGGTCTCTCCTTTCAGAGCCACCTCTATGGATGGAGTTTCTCCTTAAATCTGTGTAACCTGCTACCCACGGTCAGTGCCAATGACTACTGGTGATGGCTTCCTTCCTCCGTGTCTCATTATAGGCTGAATTCCCAGTTTCTCAACCACGTATACTTGAAGTAGATAAATATATTCTACAGTCCCCCAAAGCTAGGATTAAATACTCTTTCACTATAAGAACCTCGGTTCTTAAACTCCTATAGAAATACCAGTCACCTGGGGAGTTCATTGCTGCTGTTGAATCCACATCCTTGCTCTCAGATGCACTAAATCAAGAATCTCTTGGGACAGGATCAAGGCTTTGTTATTCAGCCAGCCCACTGGGTGCTCCGTATGATCACGTCTCACCCAATCCTTGTGGCCTCACAGGCAGGACTTTGGGAGGTGACTGGATCATGGGGCACCATATGGTGGGTCGAATCACCCACTGCTGAGCCTACCAGCTGGGCGTGTTACTGAAAAGGAGGGTGGCTAGAGGAGGTGAGTCACAGTGAGTGACACGGAAGGGGGTCTCTCCTCTCTGGCTCCTTCCTACCGTCTCTGCTTCCTGGCTACCACGGTGTCTCTCTGAGGGCACAAGCAATGACCTTGCTGCAACATGTCCTTCCACGGTGCAGTTTCTGTATTGGAGCTGGCTGACCGTAGACTGGAACCAGGGCCCAAAATAAGCTTCTCCTTTAAATTGTTAGTATCGAATATCATGTCTCAGCAATGAGAAATTAACAAAGACAATGGTCTTGTGAAAACAACATGGCTACCCCTGTTGCTTTCTTGACCAAGAAAGCTTGTCTGTGCCTACTGCTCACAACTACTATAGTCTGCCCTTTGGACAAGAAATCATATCTGTTGAAAGATTTCTACTGTGTAATATTTAGCAACAGCAGTCCTTGTAGTTTCTCATGTATTTATTTATTCAACTGAAGAGGTCAAAGTTTTAAAATCTTGTGTCTGAGCTACTTTCTCACTGCTGGGACAACACACCCAACACAGATGACTTACAGGGGGACAGGTTTATTTGGGGTCATGGTGTCAGCATGGTCTGCCTTGTTCCAAGGTAGAAACAGCACGGCAGTAAAGCACATAGCAGAGGAAAAGAGGTTGAGGCCATAATGACCAGGGAGCAAAGAACAAAGGGAGGATCCATGCAGGAGGAGACCTCTTCCAGGCCACGCCTGCAGCCACTCACCTCTCCTGAACAGGCTCCCTCTTCTACCAGCATACTCAGCTATGGGCTTCTCAGGGTGTTAGTCCTCCCCAGTGCCCAGCCACCTTCCAAACACCTGAATTTTACGGAACATTTTAGATCTAAATCATAGCACTTAGGACCTTCCATTAAAATTTCAGAAGTTATGCTTTGTTTACTAAAAGCTGTAGTGGTCATAAAGATGTAACAGCTTATCTAGGGTCCACCAGACACTCTGGTGAGACATGTGCTTTCATTTGCTTCCTTTCCATCTCCGTCCTTCCTACAATTCCCGAGTGGTTTTGTCTCCAGCCTCTGCCCTTCTTTTGTGTCCCACTCCAACTGCCAGGGAGAACAGTTCGCCTGACCTTGACATCTTATTTCACTCCACTGTCCCACTGGGCCAGTTTCTTTTCCTAATAATACTTGTCTGGCTAGAAAGCTCTGACACATCTTTCGAGGTACAGATCAAATGACATCTTTGTGTACTCCCTAGGAAGCGCGACCACCTTTATCCCTATCTGGTGTACTGGGTTCTGTCCACAGCATGGAACAGCCGCCCCGAAGCACATCTATGCTTCTACCTGTCTCTCTATCAACAAGGGCTGAGCATTTGCAAGAAAACGGCTTCCTAATCGCTTTGTGCTGCAGCCTCCAGCCCTGAAGAGAGTCAGTGTTAAAAGACTAAAGATGTAACCTGTTCTAAATACCTGACCATCCGGGACTACAAAATGGAGGAGAGTTTGAACAATAGTTTGAAGAAAATAGTTTGCATAGTTTAATAGCTTCAGTAGTGAAATGTCAAAGTCCTCGTTTGGCCTTAGAATCTGTTATTTGAGAAAAGTTCCTTGTTTCTCACTCCATGCCTAACCAAAGAGGGGGTGTATTTGCCACGGAAATGTGTGTGCAGCGGCAGAGAATATACATGCTGCAGCTCTCTCTTCAGATTATCAGAAGCACTCATGTAAGATTCTTTGAGGTACTTTATTTCGCTTTCCCTGTCTGCTAGATAACAAGTATGTACAGCAACGCTGCTACGTGGGAATAAGAGATTCTATCCATCATTTCCCAGTCAGTTACAGGGAAGCTTCCAATTTCTTCAGCGTTTCTTAGAACAAACAGTGATTCTAAAGTGAGAGGAGTAATCTCTCTGAGGCATGTGTAGACCCCCAAAGTAGCAAGCCCTGTAAAGCACTTTCATATCAAATGTTCTTGAGGCCTTTCTAAAATAACTCTAAAATGCTTATGAAGTAAAGACATGTTTGTTATAGACTGGTACATGTAAAAGATGCCATACTGCAAAGTACCTTGAAATCTCTCCATAGAACATATAATCATTAATAAATACGTGAGATACAAGGACACTTAGCCCTTTACAACAGCCAGCCGCTGCATAAGATATGTGACTTATCCTAGTAAGAATGGTATTGTTATGGATGATACAGTGTGTCAGTTGGAGAAGTTTGGAAGCTTAACTAAGTGACTCAGCAGGGGCCGGGGTCCTCACTTTGTAAACACCCTGAGCCTGTGTAAGAGGAGGTCCTGCAGATGGTGTGAGCATCTCCAGGTGGAGGTAGCCCGCTTACAGAGAAGAGGCTTGCTCTGCCCCTTTTGCTCTTGTCGCTTTTGCTGTTTTTCTGCTGCCTTGAGCTGTTGCCTCTGCCCACACCACCCTGCCTTGGAGCCAGTTGATTATGATTAAAACCTCTACAAACCATGAGCTAAGTAAGTCTTCTTTCCTTAATTTGGGGTGTTGGGTATTTTGTCTCAGCAATGAGAGAAAAGTAAGTAACACAAATATTGAGAAAAAATTTCAAAGGACACACATGCTTCATAATTTAACATGAAAAATTCAAATTTAGAAAAATTTAGCTATTTATACCTCATATTTTGTCAAGAATAAAACTATTCTCACTTTCTTAACTTCAGACTGGGGCTTACCACAGAAAAATTATTTGAGTTTAAAATTTTTTAAAGATACACTTATCTTGTATACATGCAAAATAAAACCACATATCTGAAATAAGGATATATGTCTCATGCAAGTTTTAGTAGTACAGAAAATTATACTATCATCACTAATGGAATTCCGATTCATCAATGCTAAACAATCACAGGGTAGCTAAATTTTATCAATAATAATGAACTTGAAGTAAGAAAAAGTAAAGTTCATAGTATTTGATGTTTAGCAATTTGACACATTTCTCTCAATATAGTTCTGACATCATTAAGAGAGCCATGAAGAAAATGTTAACATTAACAGTAAATATACTACGAAATGTAGTTAGAATAAAAGATTCTTAATGTGCTTTAGTGTAACTTCATCACAAACACATTGGAAAAATGTTCTACATGTGAAAAATTTGAGATGAGCTCCTTCAATACGAAACCTATCAATGACACAGGAGAAATTGAATCAGCAAAAAAAAGTTGTAAGCCCAGGGATTACAAAACATACATTATATCTCTTTAATATGCACAGTACCCTGTGCCTGCTGTAGACCTCACTACACACCACAGTTTAAGATCTCTATGGCTTTTTCATTTGTCTCTTTATAAGGTTTGAAATTTTCTTTCTGCTCATCATGACCCCATCATTATATTTCTTCATGCTATTCCAGTTGCCATTAACTTTCTGATATTTCATGGGTCTGTGTTAACTTCTGTCAAATTAAAAGTGCCCAGGTTACCATGGGAGGAAACCACCCAATTGTCCATATGATGTAACAACTGAGTAAATACCCCATCCCTACTTCACATTATCTTCACAAACAACTGGATTCCAGTGGTTATACTGTTTTATTCACTCCAAACGATCTTATCAGCACAGCTTTTGTTTAAAAGTTTTCACAGTGCTTGGTAACAAGTTCACAAGCACTCTGGATCAGGCTGAAATCAACATGGGATACTTCTTAGAGGTTTGCACTGTTTTTTTCTCTTTTTGTTCCTTTGTTTTTAAAAATTATTTCTTGGTTTTGCGGTATTTTTTCTCTCAGCATGTGGTCTTTTTATTTTTAATGGGATGAACACTTTCGGCGCATTGGACCATGGACATCAGATGCTTTGACATTTTCTCCCGCACCCTTTCCCTGCCATCAGTTTTGGCGGTTTCAATGTGTGTGTAATGTATTTTTTCATATCATCCCCTATTACCTGCCCTTGTACTGCCCTCTCATTCTTGTTTTGAACATGAAGAAGAGAAAGAGAAGAAAAATAATCAATTAAAAATAATTCACGAACAGGAAATCAGTGATGTTCTGATTTCCATCCATGCGCCACATTCCGCATTGGATGAGTGAAAAGCTGTACTAAAATGAGGTTTGCTTGCTTTATTGCTGGTGTTTTATATGCAATAAGATAGAACAATTTCTAATATGTTAACAATATAATATAGGTTTCAATAGGAACTATTTGATAAGTAGTTTAGCTGTGTTATACACCTAAATTTATAAAAGAAAATCATTTTGTTAAATTGTTTGATTTAGTTCTATTTATAAAAGAAAAAGTTACAGTAATTAATAGAAATATTTTCTATGTGTTCAGTGAAGGATTTTTACTGTAAAATAGATATCTGTGGTCACTAAACATCTCACCCAGAGTAATAACATTATTCATTTATTTTTCAATTTAAAACATAAATTTGTTAATATATATGAGAAAGCAATGAGTCAGTCAATCAAGTTGAAGCAAGATAGCCCCACACATCTTTATAATTGAAATGGAATGCAATTCCATTTCTTATCCAGAATAAACCAAGTGCAGGCATGGAATGAACTCCAATAATGTGTTCCCAAGAAAACACAGACACAAAGGTTTAGTACAAGATACACTTAAGATTATCAGGCATCTGTGATACTCCAGGGTTAGACAGACTCAAATCCTTTAAAAAAACTGGCCTTCCTGCTTATACGACAGTAACTTTGAGCTCAGATCCCAACAGTGCCTGCAGCTCCACATTTCAGATTGTTTAGCAATTCACAAACATGACAGCTTCCAAGGGTACTGTATTATAATGTTATATTTTGGCCTAACTCAAACCAAAATGAATTCCTGCATCACTTTAAATTTCTACCACTTGTCCTGACCTTCACTTTTTAGAGAGCAACTTTTTAAAATCAGGAATTAATATGTCCACATTTTAAAAGATTTTACACATGATAAAATAGGTTTCAATCAATTACAGACATCAGACATCAATCATAGTGTTTAGGTCTTTCTGACAGATATTTTACATGCTGTAGTTCTGAACCAGTTTCTTAGCTGTGCTTGGATTAAAGAGTAGCATCGTCAAGAATGAGCAAACTTAAATAACCAACCCATTTAAGATATGGCCCAATCATTGATGAGAAAAAGAAAGAAACATTTTTCATTTAGTAAACTAGGCTTTTCATTTAAAAATAAATGTCACATTAAAATATAAGTATTTTCTATTTCAAGGTAATAGAAATTTCCTAAAAGTTAACATAAATAAAACCCAATGGACATGTATTGTGCTAAAACCTTCAGTGGGCTACAGTAGCAGGGTTAGCAGGGCACCAAAATAAACTAGGTATAAAAGTTTATAACTTCCTTTGATGCCATTCAAAAATTTTTAAAATATCATTTGATAAGTTCAACACAAATTTACAATATGTATAATTTTAGAATTTTTTAAAACATTGATTATAATTATTAATTTTATTAATTGTACAGATCAATGGCTGCACCGTGGTGTCCCCATCCATGCGTGCACATCAGTCCTCCCTCCGTCTCTGTTTTTCCCTGACCTGTCCCTCTGCCTGCTCTCTACCCCTTCCCTAAGAGTCCCTCTGCTACTTTCAGGCAATCCTTAATTATTCATGTTTCCATAGGTGACAGGAGATAGGTGATCTTGCCTTTCTGAACATGGCTTATTGCGCTTAACCTAATCTCTTCCAGTTCCACCTAGTTCCTTAAAAACGACATGATTTTGTTCTATTTTGTAGCGGAATATTACTGCATGGTGTTCACAAACCACATTTTCTTTATTTATTCATCTGTTAATGAGTATTAGGCTGATTCTATAAGTTGGCTGTTGCAAATACTACCACGATAAACATGGATATGTAAATGCCTCTTTTGTATCCTGGCTTGATCTCCTTCAGGTGCACACCCAGAAGTGGTAGTAGGTGGACTATATGGTTTTCCTAACTGTCCTTAAAAGCATTTTAAGTGAACCTTATTGAGGTATAAATTACACTCAGTTAGTTATAGATTATATAGTAGCCACAGAACTAAGTAGTACAATTTGATGACTTTTGACTAGTATCCATTTAACCACTAATTCTTTCAAGATATAGAACATTTCCTCACCAAAAATTTTCTTATAGCTCTTTGCAATCCATATACAACATCTGCTACCCTAGGCAAATATTAATCTCATTTCTTTGTATAGATTAATTTTGCCTGTTGTAGAACATCATATAAATATAATCATAGAACATGTAGACACTTTGGCTAGCTAAATGCAATTTTGTGAAAACAGCCATCAATTTCTCTTTCGTTGCTGTGTAATATTTTATTATATAGATTCCCCATTATTTATGAACCATCCATGTGTTAGTAGATAATCCAGCTGCTTCCAATTTGGGGCTGCTATGAATAAGGTGTTACCAACCCTATTAAAGTCTTTTAAATTATTGTTGTTTGATTTTATACTTAAAATATTGTCATTTGTTTTCCAGTTGTTATTTATGCCTGGATTCTTTTCTCCCCTTTTTTTGGAGTTAATCAAGTATTTTAGCGTCTGTTTTATTTTCTCTATGGGCTTCATAGCTACATCTGTTATAACTTTTTAGTTGTTGTTTTGGGGCTAACTGTAGCCAGTTTGGCTTTGTTCTACAACTAACAATATGCGTCTACTTAGAGTTAACAATGTACACTTCCTTAGGTTATACTTAAAACTTCTCAAGTCTTCTACATTGTCCATCGTAGGAGCATAAACGTCCCACTTCCTGTTTCCTGCTCCCGCTTGTTTCTTGCTTCACTTTTCACAAATGTAATGATCTTGAAACAATGTCTCTCTTACCACCCATATCCTTTCTTCTACGGCCTTTACCTTTCATGTGTGATTTAAATCTGAAGTAGACTGTTATTTTTAAAGTAAATCATGAGAAGAAAATAGAAGGATCTATACGTATCCACGAATTAGTCATTTTCAGTTCTTACCAGTTCTCTCTGTAGATTTGTTTCCAGTCACTATAATTTTCTGGTGAGCTAAGGGATATCTTCCAACAATTTTGGGAGCTCAGTGCTGTAGGTGATGAATCCTGTTTCTTCTCTTTTTGTCCACCTGAAAAGTTTTGAGAAATGTGTTAACTCGACAGAACATCTACAGTGACCATTTTTTAAAATATCACTTTAAATAAGGCATTCCATTGTTTTCTAGTTGACATGGTTTCTAAGGAAAAATTTGCAATTTTTAATTGTTATAGTTCTCATAGTTAATCTTCCTTTTTCTGGGGCTGCTCTTAAGATTTATTTTGTAATATTTCAGCAGTATGACTATAATGTGCTGAAATATAGTTATTTATTTCAACTTTACTTGAAGCTTTCTGAGGTATTACTAGTAGTAAATTGGTACTCTTCACAAACTTGAAATGTTGGAAATTGGTTCTTTAAATATATTGTTATTTCACTGTCTCATTTTCTTCTCTAGAACTAAAGCTAAACATATTGTATGAGCGCATTTGTGTATTCTTTCAGCTTACTTGTTTTCTTCATTGTTTTTTCTCTTCATGAGATCCAATAATCTACATATTTGTCATCAATGTTTCTTATTTTTTCCATCTTGAATTTTCTCTTTCCTATTAGTTCACTTTTTTACTTCTGTTACTATACTTTTCCATTCCAGCATTTTTGGTTTTTTTTTTTTTTTTTTTTGTATTTAACATTTTTCTAGAGTTCCTTCACCTCTCATTCATTAAGACTATCATTTTGTTGTTTTGGTTTTTTAGAGAAAGTCATATTAGTTACTTTAAATTCTTCAAATTCTACAACTCAGCTGTCTCAGATGTAACTTCTGTTGATCACCTTATTCTTGACTACAGATCAAAGCTCCCTGCCTCTTTACATACATTGTGAATTTTAAATGAAATACTGATCTTTTAAACTAATATGGTTTAAAGACTCTGGTTTTTAAAAGCCTTCTTATAAAAAGTGTTTATTATTGTTTTAGAAGGTATTTCAATTGCTATTTGTTTGCCACTGCCTTAATATATTTGTTTTATGTATTTTCCCAGTTCTGGAGTTTATTATAGCAGGACTCTTTGAGCGGTACCAGTCATTTCATCCAATAAATACTAGTTTTGTACATTCACAGCTACATAATAAATTTGTATTAAAATTGTCATTTGTTTTTATGTATTTTTATTAGAACAAAAAACTAAAAATCTTTTAAAAGTTTTCATAGATTCTTAAGACAAAATATTAGTCACTATTTTTTATGGAGCCTGTCTTGGTTACTTTTTTTTCTCTTTGCTGAGACAAAATATCCAACACCCAAAATGAAGAAAGGAAAGGTTTATTTAGCTTACAGTTTGTGGAGGTTTCAGTCCGTACTTGGCTAGTTCTCAGGCAGAGTGGCACATGGCAGAGGGCAAATGTTCATGGCAGCAGAGCATGAAAAACCAACCAGCAAAAGAGAGGAAACTCCCCAAGCAGCCTCCTTCCCTTACATTGTAAACAGCCTGCCCCCACCCAGGGGATGTGTAGCTCTCACATAGTCTCCATGCCCTCCTCTTCCACAGGTTCAGGATGTATACAAAGTAAGCACCCTGGCTTCCTGCTGAATCACTCAGCCAAACCTCTAGACTCCTCAAGTTGACACAGTGTATCAACCATAACAGAGCCCTGCTATAAGAATATGATAGCTTAATAACATTCAAAAGTCTTTTCCTTAATATTGTGTTCTTATTAGAGGTATAAATTTCTTTGGGATTTACTGAGTACCTGAAAGGAAAACTGATGCTGTAGCGATTATTAAGAGGAACCAGACAAAGACTCTTTTATGGAATTAAGAGGCCATAAAAATTTACTGTACTAGGGTACAAAGTAGAAAGGAATACAGCCATGATGCATCAGATAAAGCACTGGAAGCATGTCAAACGGGAAGGAAGAGCTCAGAGTAGAAGGACCTGAACAAACTGGGAAATGAACAGAGACAGGGCTAAAACTAATCACAGTGTTTATGGAAAAATGAATAAGGCGTAGCCATGACAGCATTATAGATACAAGGATTAACAAAAGCAAGACCGGAAATTTAAAGCTCTTTTGAAGAAATAATGAGCACATAGATTTCTCTAGAGTTTAACATCAGCTAAGAGGAAAAGGGAGGCATTTTAAAGTATACATAAGACAAGTCTTAAATCCTGAGTATCATTGAATATTATTCTTTAGAGAGCAGCAAATCATTCAATCTTTTTTTATCATTGAATATTTTTGTAGGTGGAAAATGTTTTGATCTGAATGAATGTTAGTGTATTATAAGTGACTAGATGCCTTCAAATAATCCAGAATATGACTTAATCTACCATGAAAATTTACTACATTTTATGGTTATCTAATCATATGTAAAATATGATTAGTAAAATTTGCAGCAATCAGTAATTTTTCATTGTGATTTAAACTCTTTTAGTCAAAGCAAATTGCAGCTCATTAAAATTCAGAGCAAGAAAACCTATTAAAAGTAATTTAACTCATTAACAAATTCAACCATTGTTTTAACATGTGAAAAAATTAGATTATTTTTGCTTTGCAAGAGATCAAATTCATGAGATAAATGATGTGATCAGAGTGACTTTCCTTCAGAGGGCAGGCGCGCGGTGGTTAGAACAGGACACGTGGCCTGCAATCTGGATTTTGTCTTCAATGAGTGGGCCTCAGTAATCTCATATGCAAATTAAGGAGTTGTAGACATTTTCTAGAGTCCTTTGAGCTTTAAAATACTGCAGTTCGAGTAAAATACCTGCAAAACACTTGGTAAATGTTTCCAAGTCATTTTCTCATATTACTGAAATTTGATATGGGATCTCTAAAGAATCTCTTACCTTCTAGCGCTATTCATACCTTCTCTTTAAAATTAGTTTATATGCAACAAACTTTAATTGAGCACCTACTATGGATACAAAAACACTATATTGAGCATGTGAGAAATACCATCAACCAAGCTAAACAAGATCTTTATCTTCGAGAAATTTATGTGCCATAGTCTGTATTAGAATGTAAGGGAAACACTGAAGTAACCACAGCATACTTTGTGTCACAAACTTCTCTGAAGACCAGAACAACAAATAGTGCAAATATTTTAATTTCAGCCGGGGGCCTTGTTTAGTCCCTTCCATTTCTGTTAGAACACTGCTCCTGCCATGGGTCGGCCATGCTATTCTTCCTGAAAATCCGAGTGAATCAGTTCAAATTTCAAACTCACGTAGCTTCCAAAAAGGCCTCTCTCCATTTGTGGCAGGAAAACAAAGTTAGAATGGAAGCCCATGACTGAGCCTCCAGTTTATGGATAATAGAGATTCTAGGTGAAAACAGTAGAAATTTCCATAATTTTCCTATGAGCCACATCATTCCTTCTTCCCTACACCTATCCCACAGCCTCCACAGACAAAGGGAAGAGTGGTAAATTATTTATGCACTAGAGAAGCAATGTTTAAAAATATTTCAACCATAGATTACTACATTTAAAGTTATAAAATAGAACTGATTTCTTGAATAAATAAATTATAGCAATTGCTGCCCATTATAGAGAAAAAATGGTGAAATAATCTTTGCCAAAGAAATACAACAAAAATTTTAAATGAGAATACCCACTTTTGACACAGATCCACCCAAGAAACACTCTCACTTATGCTATGGAGATATCATTTGATACAAAGGTTTGGAAAGGCAATTCAAAGATGGTTTTTAAGAAACAAAGATATTAACATTTCAGACCTAATAATTCTCCTAGAGAGATCTAATTTTTTTGAGCGGCAGAGGGAAAAAATTACATTGTATGAGATCTATGTTCCTTCTCTTTTGGTACCAGGAATTGAACTCAGGACCTTGTGCTTACTAGACAGGTGCTTGTACCACTGAGCTATATCCCCAGTCTAAGGTCTATACTCCTATCAAGATTTTTTCAATGTTTGGATTGAACTTGGGTATTTTCATTGAGATGCATGCCAGTCCTTTAAATGTTTTAAAATTTTATCGTGAGACAGGGTCTTGCTAGCTCTCTCAAGCTGGATTCCAACTTGTGATCCTTCTACTTCAGTACCCTCGAGCACTGGGATTATGTGCGTGCACCACTATGCATGGCTCTTACCAAGACCTTTATGTGCCCAAGACAGTATTGTTAACTATAAGTACAGTGTTGTACACAGATCTGTAGAATGTTTTTCATCTTACATGACGGAAACTATGTACCTGCTGAACAATTTCCTATCCCCATTGCTCCCAACCCTAGCAATCACTTCCTACTTTGATGAGTTTAAAAATACTGGTGCAGTCTTCAGTATGTCTTTCTGTGACTTGTATTTCATTTGGAATACTGCCCCGAAAATTCATCTGTGTATGTCATAGAGTTTCCATCTCTGTAGTGGCTAAATAATATTTCATTTTATGTATGAATCACCTTATTTATCCACTTAGCTGTCAGTGGGTATTTAGCTAACTTCCACCTCTTGGTAATTGTGAATGATGTTAGAACGAGTATAAAAAGTTCAAATATTTAACATCCTGATTTCAGTTCTTTTGGATAAATATTCAGAATGGAAATGCTGGGTTATATGTCTGTTCTATTTTTAATTTCTTGAGGAACTCCCATATTGGTCCTATGGTGGCTAACCATTTCATAATTCTGCCAGTAGTACACAAGTTTTCCAATTTTTCTACATCATTTACACAACTATTATTTTGTGGACTTTTTGGTAATGGCCATTTTAATAGGTGTGAAGTGATATGTCATTGTGGTTTTCATTTCCATTTCCCTGATGATTAGTGATGTAGAGCTCTTATTCTTTATCATTCATAATCTCTTTGGAGAAATGTCTATTCAAGTCCTCAGTCCATTTCTATTCTGTTCTGTTCTGCTCAGTCCTGTCCTGCCCTGCCCTGTCCTACCCTACCCTACTCTACCCTACCCTACCCCATCCTAGTCTAATCTATTTGTACTGAAAATCAAACTCGTACTTACCAGGCAGGTGATCTGCCACTGGGCTACAGCCCTGGCCCCCCTCAGTCCATATCTAAATTAGGTTATTTATTTTGTTTGCTGTTAAGTTGTATGAGTTCCATTTATATTTTGGATACTAATGCATTATCAGATAAATCGTTTGCAAAAGAATTCTCCTGTTCATTGTGTAATCTATTCATTCTGTCACAGTCTGGATATGTGCACCCCAAGGCTCATATGCTAGGGGTGTGGTTCCCACTGCAGAATTGGTCAAGAGGAAGCTTTTGAGATATAACTGATTCATATGGGCTTGGACATCATCAATGGATTAATTCATCGCTGACATCATAGCTCCATGGGTTCATTAGGACAAGAAAACTACATGAACCAGGTCACAGGAGTTAAGGCCAGTACCTTCTGCTCTGATGCTTACTTCTGTGCTTCCTGACTGTCAAGAAGTGAGCAGCTTTCTTCTAGTTCACCCTCGTCACATGATCTTTCTACCTCACCACAGTGTAGAAGCAGTGGAGCCAGGTGAGCGTGAACTGAAACCCCTGCAACCATGAGAACCTTGAAAACATTTCCTCATCAAGTTTTCTGGCCCCGTATTTTGTGACAGATATAAAAGTCTGACTTACACACACTCTGTTGTTTGCTGTTTAAGTCTTTTGTTGTACAGATGCTTTTTACTTTTTCTCTTGGTTACTTTTCTCAACACCCAAAATTAAGGGAGGAAAGATTTATTTAGCTCACAGTCTGTGGAGGTTTCAGTCTCTAATCAGCTGGCCCCAGCGTAGGATGTTGTGGCACAGAGGCAGCAGTCTAAGACAGGCAAAGACAGCAAAAGCAGTAAGAGCAAAAAGGGAGGAAACAAGCCTCTTTCCCTCCCTTATGTTGTACTCAGGCTATCCACCCCAGGGTACTGTTCCTTCACACCCACGCCATCTCCATGCCTTCCTCTTCCACAAGCTCAGGATATTTACAAGGTAAGAACCCTCACTTCCTGAAGAATTAGACTTCTAAACTTCTCAACTGACACAATGCATCAACCATAATACTTTTATAGAATCCTGTTTGTCTATTTTTACTTTTGTTGCTTGTGCTTTTGATATGCTCTCTAAAATATCATTGCCATGTCCAATGTCATCAAGATTTTCTCCAAATTTTCTTCTATGAATTTTACAGTTTTATGTATCATGTTTAAGGCTTTAATTCATTTTCAACTAATAACCATGTAAGGAAAAAGTCCAATTACATTGTTTTGCATGTGGATATCTTTTTTTCCAAAAAGTTTTTGAAGATTAACTTTTCCCTGTATATTCTTGGCACCTTTGCCAAGGGTTAGTTGATTGTGTATGCATTGGTTTACTTTTTAGCTTACTATTATGTTCCATTTATCTCTATATTTCTTTATTACAGTGCCATACTATTTTGATTACTATAGCTTTGTCATATTTTTAAGACTAGGTAGCATAAAATCTCTAGATTTATTCTTTGTTATAATTATCTTGGCTATTTGGACTCCTTTGCATTGCTTATATATTTTAGAATTACGTTTCCAATTTCTGTGAAAATATTTCTGTAATGTTGCCCTAAAGATTGCATTTAATTTGTGGATTGCTTTGTGTGGTAAGGTATTTTATTAATGTTAAATTTTTTAATCTTCTATGCTTTGGATACAGTTATTCATGCAAAGGTGTACATGTTAGAAGGTTGATTACAGTGTGGTGATGTTAACAGGTGATGAGACCTGTAATAGTAAGGCCTATCAGAATACGATGAGCTCAGTGACAGATACTGCTTCAGAGGAGATTCAGGTAAGTCTCCTGGGACCCTGAGAGAGAGTTGTTATGAGCAGAGCAAAAGCGGACCCTCCTTCTGCTCTGGCTTCCCCATCTTCCACCACATCCGCACCATTGTGATAATATCTGCCACAAATTTCTCACCATGACCATGTGGTACCCTATCCCTGAGCCTCCAGACATGTAAGCAGCATGAACCTCTTTTGCTTATAAAGGAGTGATCCTCAGATACTTCAATATAACAATGGAAAACTGATGCATGCACATCCTCGGAATGTGGAATACTGTTTCACTTATCATGGCTTTAATTTCCTTCAGTCATGGTTCACATTTTGTATTTCTAGTATGCAAGGCTTTCACCTTCTTAGCTAAATTTATTTCTAAGCATTTCACTGCTTTGATGCCATTTTAAATAGAATTGTTTGTAATTCTCTTTTTGTGGTTACCTTTTGTTAGCCTGTACAACTGTTTTATAAAGTTAATTTTAGATCCCACAGCTTTAATAAATTTGCTGTGGAATTATTAGATTTGTACATGTAAAATCATTTGTGAGCAGGAGGCAATTTTAAGTCTTCTTTTACAATTTAGAGGGCAAATTATTTCTTTCTATTACTCAGTGGCTCTCCCCAACACTCTAGGACTCTTTTGAATAGAAATGGCAAAAGTGCACACCCTTTCTTTGTCCAATAACAAATATATGGCATAAATATTCAGTTTTTCACCATTAATCGATAATGTTGAGGTAATTTGCTTCTAGCAAATGTTTTTATCATGAAATAGGATTAAATTGTTTAAAATGTTTTTTCAGTGTCTATTGAAATGTTCATATGATTTTTATGTTTCAGTCCACTAACATGGAAATACAGAAATTGGTGCCTTTTTATGTGTCGACCATCCTTGCATGCAAATGATAAATCCAGGCCACGGAGTTCTGCACTCAGATCTTTATAACGTGGCTCTGGAGTTGGTTGGTTCCTATTTTGCTGAAGAATTCTAAGTCTGATTCCTCGATTACTTCATAGAAGTTACTCTAAATTCTTTGTGAGGGAATTCATACAACCCATTCTTCAGAATCCATTTCTGGAGAATTTTCCTGGCTGGTTTGACGGCGTCATACTTCCTATTTCTCATCCTTTCTTCTGACTGTGTCAGAAGCCTTACATTTGATGCACATCCTGGCATTATGTCTCAAGGAGGTGCCATGAATTTTCCTATCCACTTTGATGCAACTGGTTTTGCACTTTCCTGGGTTGCAGGAGTGTTTTTAACTGGTTCTTGGATTTTTTCACAAAGGAAAGTGATCTGTGTTTTATTTTTAAATCAGTGTCTTTATGTAGCTTCCTATTCAGTTATCATACTGATATTTTCAAAAGATCACATTTTTATTAGAATTATTTTTGGCTTGCAATAGTACTCACACCTAAAGTAGATCTAACTAAAATAACAGAATCATGAATACCAGCACCTGAAAAGTACTGGCATGGACTACAATCAAAATTCAACAATGTAGTACAAATCTCTCTATTTTTCTCTGTCATGTCGGGTAGCTGGCTTTGATGAGCAAAACGTCAAGGAAAAGACTACTTGTCGTGGCCTGTGGCATTTGCATTTCTCTGAACCAAGGACAGTTTCTGGGAAAAAGCAGTGCTCAGCTTCATGGATGGATGACACTGATTTGAACTCAGTAACAAAACTAAATTACTGTCAGGAAAGGAGCTTCTGTCTTCCTGAAGTGGGAGTATTTGTATATAGCAGTGATGGTGAACCTTTCAGAGACCAAGCACCCAAACAGCAACCCAAAGCCCACAGATGTATTTATCACAACATGCCAATGCTGCAGTTACACCTGAATGCTTGGCTGCTGGGACAGTGCTGAGGTGACTTGTCTCATGTGAGACAAGAGTTTTGCATGCTTACTGTGGCATGCTTGTCATAGGTTCATAACAACTGGCATAGAGCAAAATAAAATGATTTATCTCTTCTTCCTATTCATAAACAACTAATGGCACAAATGATTATTTCATTAGTTATAATAGCTAAAATCTTAAAATGCCCCCAAATATCCAACAATAGCAATAGAGTAATAAATGATGATATATTGATATATTCATATGATGAAGTATTTTGAAATGGTTGAATTTTATGTATGAATAAATTTAATAACATAAAATTTTTATAAAGTCTTTAAGTTTATTGGTACATCTTAGATTTACACAATGATCACATTCACTATAGGGAAATTGTATCTGCAAATGATATATCTTGATTCTTTTCTTCCCATTCCCCTGCCATCTCTTCAACCCTTCTCCTTCTTCATTATAAAAGCTTTGCTTCCATTTTTTTCTTTTTCTCATTTTTTTGTTTTCCCTTCCTTCCTTTTCCCCTCCACCCTCCCTAGTTCCCCTTCCCTTTGAACATGTTCTTCCTATTTCACAATAACTATTATACATTTTCATCCTCATTTACATTTTCAGTTCCTCACCAGAGAAACGTGATATTTACACACATGTTCTATTTACTTCACTTAAGAGGATAGACTCAAAGTGCATCAATTTACATATAAATGTCTCAAATTTATCCTTCTTCATGGCTGTGTAGTACTCTGTTGTAGGAAAATACTGCATCTTTTTTATTTATAGCTGAGTTGATGGACATTTGGGTTGTTTACAAGTTTTAACTATTATGAATTGTGCTGCTATAAACATGGGTGCACATATATCACTGTTGTATGACATTGTTAATTCTTTCACAAACATATTAAGAAGGGGAATAGCTGAATCAAATGGAACCTGTAATTTAAGTTTTTTGAGGAATCTCCACACTGATTTCCAAAGTGGTTGCACCAGTCTACACTCCCACAGTGGGAGTATACACTGGTTTCTTTTCCCCACAGCCCCATCAGCATTGACTGATTTCTTGATAATAGCAATACTTTCTGGAATGAGATGGAATCTCAGCATTGTTTTAATTTACATGTCTTGCATGACCAGTGATGTTGAATATTTTTCTTACATTTATGTGCCATTTCTACTTCTTTGTCTGAGAAGTATCTGTTTATTTCAGATGCCCATTTTTGAATTGGGTCTTTAAATTTGGGAGGTATGATTTTCTTGAGTTTTTTATATATTGTAGATATTAGTCCTTTGAGAAAAAGCAGGTAAATTTTTTTCCCACCTTGTGGGTTTTTTCATCACTCTGTTGTTGTTTTCTTTTGCTGTACAAAATCTTTATATAGGATGAGATCCCAATTGTCAATACTTATTTTGAGAAACTTTATTCTAACAAGATGGAAAACACTGAAGAAATGGGACAGATTTCTAGATACACATGAATTACCAAAGCTGAATCAAGAAAATATAAAAATTCCAAATAACCCAACATCACTCATGGAAATTGAAGATGTGATTAAAAACCTACCAAGAAAGAAAAGCCCAGGTTCTGATGGTTTCACTTCGAATTTTATAAGAAATTTTAAAAATATTAATGCCATTATTCCTCAAACTCTTTCATGAAATTGAAAGGGAAAGAATCCAAGAACAAAAAATCACATGATCAACTTAATAGATGCAGAAAAAGCATTTGACAAAGTCCAACATCCTTTCATGCTAAAAAAACTATAAAAAATTGGAGGAAATGGTGTACATCTCAATCTGATAAAAGCCATCTATTACAAACCAAGTCAACATCATACTAAATGGTCAAAAACTGAAAGATTTCCCTCTAAAATCAGAAACAAGAGAAGGATGTCCACTGTCAACACTACTATTCACTATAGTTCTGGAAACATTAGCCAGAGCAACTAGACAAGAGAATGAAATAAGCGGCATAAAAATAGGAAAGGAAGAAATTAAATTATCATTATTTGTAGGTAATGTGAGACTATATAGAGAAGACCCCAAAAGCTCCACCAAAAGACTTCTAGACTTAATAACTAAATTTAGTAATGTAGCTAGATATGTCAGCGCTCAAAAATCAATAGCATTCCTGTACCCAAACAAAAACTCACTGAGAAAGAAATTGCAGAAATACCTTTCACAACAGATTGAAAACAGTGAAATATTCAGGAATCAATCTAATAAACGAAGTAAAGGGGCTGGGGATATAGCTCAGTGGAATAAGCGCTTGCCTAGCAAGTGCAGGGTCCTGAGTTCAATCCCCAGTACCGCAAAAAAAAAAAAAAAAAGAAGTAAAGGTCTTTACTTTGAAAAACTACATCATTCTGAAAAAGGAGAATAAGAGAAGATCAGCAAATGGAAATACATCTCTCGCTCTTGGGAAGGAAGAAGCAACACACTGAAAATAGCCATACTCCCAAAATTTTTATACAGATTTAATGTAATTTTAATCAAAATACTAATAGCATACCTCACAGAATCAGAGAAAACAATCCTAAAATTTATCTGGGACCAGAAGTGACCCAGAATTCCAAAAACAATTTTAGTGAACAAAGGCCAGGCAAGAAGCATCGTAATCCCTGACTTGAAATTATCCTACAACGCTACTGCAGTAAAACAGTATAGTACTGGCCACACAACAAAACACAGACCTGAGGATCAACGGAATAGATGAGAAGATGGAAAAAGAACTCCAAACCTACAGCCACCTAAGCTTTGAGAAAAGAGCCAAGCACGTGGCCTGAAGAAAGGCAGCCTCCTTAACAAATGGTGCTGGAAAAACTGGCTTTCCACATGCTGAAGATGAAAACTAAACCCATGTCTCTCACGTGCACCAAACTAAAACTGAAATGGATCAAAGATCTAAATATTAAACAGGAACACTAAATCTGCTAGAAGAGAAAATAGAACTCTTGAGGAATTGAAATCATGAAGATGTAAGTGTAGGCAAAGACTTTATGAAACTCCAGTCACACAGGAAGTTTTAGCTGAAGGACCATCAAGGACATAATTCTCTAAAATTCTGTCAAGTTTTCTGGTCATAACTATACAAAAGTTTCTAAAATCCATAGGAAATGTCAAGAAATGTAATATAGATAACAGATATATTTAGATAATGAGTTAAAATTTGTGTCTCTTTTTTCATAGTCTCCTATTTTTACATAATTAACATGGACCAATAATAAATTTACATTAGTTAAAGATAAATATTATTTATTAGATTTACATTTGGGGGAGAGTCTTACAATTAGGACACCAGAAGCAAAGGAGAAATTGCCTTAGCTGCTTAACGGCAGATATAACTGGACAAATTGTGCTTCAATTTTCACTTTTCTGAAAGTGAAAATATTATTTTGTCAGGCATTGAGGACCTGGGAAGTGTTCACACTGAGATGTCTTTCTTAATCCTCTCCTTCAGTACTGTAGGGCATATGGGTACCTTGATTAAAAATCCTAGGTGTATTCTCTGTGAAACAGCACAAGAAAGGAATGTTTTGCTCATTTACATGATAGCTCTTGCATTTGGCCTAGAGCTTGAAGGAAGTCAAGAAATAAATGAGATTATGCAATCAAAACTACCTGAACATTAGAAAGAGATCTGTCAATTATGTGTGACTAAATAAAGTAGAACTTTAAACCACACCTGCTTTTTAGTAAGGCTAGAACTGAGGATTTTCAAGGTGTGAGAAATGTATAATAATTTCAGAAAACAATATTCATCTGAATCCTTGCTGAAACTGTTCTTGCCACTTTAAAAAAAAACCTTTATTTTTGTTTGTTTACTTATCAAAACTGGCATTTATATCTCAGGGTTAATTTTTAACGATTTAATTATACCACTGTGAAGATATCACCTCCTACTCCTCTGTGCTTCAAGGGAGAGCTACCGTGGCATGCTGTGGGTGACAGCCCATGTGTTTCCTTGCACGGCTCCATCCAAGTATTAAGAAGACAAATAACAATCAACACGCCAGCTAATTCGGTGGAGTAGAACACCTAATTTTAGCATCCTAACTTAGAATGTTTATTTGAGTTAAAAATTCGTATCTGTGAATGTTTTTTAATCACCTGCTTTGTCCATGCAGGATACGATCAACAAATTTAAGAAAATTAGACATGGTCTGTCCGCTTAAGGAGCTTATGTGATTACAGAAATGAATGTATAAACTACTACTGTGCTGTAAAATAAAAATGATGAGGATTATAAGAGGAAAATTTGCTAATTAAGCAGAAAGCAAAGGAATTGTAGTTCACATGTAAAGCATGAAAGGCTTAGAGAAGTTCAGGCTCAGAAATCTTTTTTATTTTATTTTGCAAAACATCCATGCATTTATGAAAGTGTGCAGAGGAGCAGGGACAGGTCCAGGGTGCCTGCAGCCTGGGTGTGAGAGGAGAAAGCGAACTGTAAGCGGCTTGTTGAGAGCCCTGGATGCCACGCTAGGGCTTGAACAGTACTTGTAGACTAAAGGGAGCCACTGGAGCATTAAAGTAGCAGAGTTTGGCGTGAATGGGTCTGGATTTTAGTAAGATAAAGCTCGAGACAGAATGAATGATGGATTTAAGGGGTGAGAAACAAACAAGGAGACCAGTCAGCTATAGTAATGCACATGTGAATGCGAAATAAACAAAGCAGTGGCAGCAGATATAAAAGAAGTGCACATGTTCAAAAGACACCCCAGACTTAGATGAATGTAATAACACTAGCTAAATGCATATGGCTTATTTTTGCCTCTGTCCATCATTGTATTAAGGACTCCAGGCACATTTACCAATAAATCTTCATAGCAGCCCTGTGACATGCACTCAACTTACTAGGCCTGTTTTACAGACGGGGGAAGTGCAGATTAGAGAAGTTAATAGCGGGCTGAAGGTCACATAGCTTGTAATTATGGAGCTGGGACTGCACCCAGGCCTAACTCACTTGAGACCATAACAAATCTCTAAGATAAACAGCTTTTAACTTGCCCAGATGACCACTGGAAATGAGCGAGAAGTGGAAACTAAAGATAACCGTGTTCTTGGCCTAGTTGACCTGGGGGAATGAAGGTCTGATTACCTAGGTAAGGTCTACATGAAAAAAAGGAGGTTTTGGTGAAAGAAGGAAAGAAAAAGAAAGAAAGAAAGAAAGAAAGAAAGAAAGAAAGAAAGAAAGAAAGAAAG